>JZKD02S1688300.1:49631-74224 GCA_000966675.3 Picea glauca | reverse complement strand
TCATGTGGTCCGATATGCCCATAGTACTGCTGGTATTTTCAAATCCCAATTATCCCTGTTGACATTATAGATCTTAGTCAAAGAATTTTCCAAAATCTTATTGAAAACTTCTACTGTTCCATTTTCCTGAGGATTATATGGTGTACTCTTCTGGTGATACACTTCAAAATTCTCAGTCATAACCCTGATGGTATTATTAATAAAATGAGTTCCTTGGTCACTGTTGGCACATGGGTAGACCCAGGGTTCAATGCTTTGACAACACACCAACAAAACCCTAACTACCGGCCCTTTCGGCAACCCCTGGAAAGCAGGCGAAGTCTCACCCGATGTAGAGGCAGGGGGGTTACAGGACTTAGGTGTCTGTAACCAAGATGGGACATAGATCTGTGATTACAACACTTTGCAAAGTACTTAGGTACAACATTTATTAATATATTATCCTTATTCACATCGCAGATCAAACCCTAAGTACAGTTCGACGTAGTAATACTAAATATTAAGCACTCTAACCATATAACACATAACATTGAATCAGATCTATCATTCACCAATAAATAGATTCAAAGCATAAAAAACATAGCACAAAGCAACTCATAAACACAAGATTTACGTGGTTCACCCCAGTGTGGGGCTACGTCCACCAACTACTTTTTATTCTATTATTTTTCTTCAATCTCTTACATTCATCTTCTCCTGTGCACTAAGCCACAGAGCCAAGCTTTGCACTGGATAGGTGATTTGCGCACTAAGCACCCGATCCACCTTCCCAAAATCAGATCAAGGCATAAAGACAACTCACACAGAGAATTACATATACAGTCTGTTGCACGAAGCAACTCAGAGCCACTTGCACTTAGCTGCATACACATCACTTGTCTCTTGCACTTAGCCCATATCTACATTTATTGCACTAAGCACACTTTGCTACCTCTACATTACATTCCTTCATATATATATTTTCACATCCTTTAAAAAAAGACCTAATCATGGGTAAACCCATGGGACAACATCCGAAAACCCTGAGACAAAAACCTAATGAACCTCTTGCTGGGTCCACAAAATAAGTGAGATCCCACGATCTCAGCTCCTCCTCGACGCTCCATATTCGACCAACCTGTCGAAGTCCAAAAGTGGTCAAACCTGACCAATGTTTCCTCAAAACTTGGTCGATGGCCAACAGGCCCCTAACACTCACCTGTGACTCATCCCGAGTCACTTATATCTATGAAACAATGCTTCGAAGGCCTCGAGATTAGCTTGAGATGCCTCAACCTGCTACTTCACCTGAGCCTCCTGCTCAACGAGCTCCTAGATTACTTGCTCAATAACAGGCCCTTCTAGGCAATGTTCCACCATCGCAACCACTTGGTCCAGCTGCGAGCCTTGTCCTTCGATCTCTTCAAACACCATGCAAGCTTCATCCTGCACTGGTTGTAGCCTCTGTGTGACCTCCATGACTCTGCCCTAGATGGCAGTAATTTACTACTGAGGCGCATGTTGTTCTTATGATCTCCTCATTCTCTCAATCGTAATGAGTGACTTCATATACGCTTGAACTGTTAGTGCCTATTGTTGCACCTCCTATAGTTTCACTTCCAACTTCCTAAGCTCGGGATCTTCCATGAGGCATTCATAATTTTTCGCACTTCTACTACTTAACTGCTTGCATTCTGAGGCAAGGGCCCCGATCCTTCCTACTGTGCTCTTAGTGACTTCTTCCCTTTGGTCACATAATTTCTGCAGAGTGCTTGGTACTACTTGGATTTCAAACTCTATTAACCTTGCTTGAAGCTACTAAATGGCGTCAATGAGCTTCATCACTTGAACTTCGACTGCCTCATGTTCCTCCCATGCCAAACTTGGAATAGAGAAAAGTGCTTTGCTCACCACTTCTTTTATTGTAGTCTGTTCTGTGAGCAACAAGTCTTTATCCCTCTGTATCTTTCCCTTGTATTCCTCGAGCATCGCCCAGAACTCATCCTTCTCGTTTTCATAAGCAGTTACATAGTACCGTGCAAATCGTAGTTTCTACAAGATCTCTTATTTCTCTTTCTTCATGGCTTCTGTAGCCTATTCCTTTTCTTCTTGAACTTTCTCGAGCCGAGCCTCTATTTCATATGCCAGTCTTCGAAGTTGGGTTGGCTCATCCCCCAACTCCACGATTTCTGATGATGAAGGCACAGTATGAACTGCAAGACTCAATTGAATGGCTTGTTGTATTTCCTTCAGTTCCTTCTCAAATATTGCATAAAACTCTTATTTATTCATGCTATATCTCTGAAAGAGGTCCTTGGATGCATCCTCCATTTCTCTGTGGACTAGGCCGATGTCATCCTCCGTGAGTGTGGTCTCCATCTGGGGCTTACTGGCACAGGTTTTCTTTCTGGTCGAGGGTTTCTACAAAGAAACCTTCCTCTTCTTCAATGCTTCTGTCTCGGTAGGGGGATCCTTCAGCAGTGTAGCTTCACCTTCTCCTTTTTTTTATTCTTCTTCTTGATTTACTTTGTCTCCTCCTCCTCCTATAGGTGAACCAGGTCCACTTTCTTCCGAGGCATTATCTTCCTCATCAGTCTGTACATCCTGGACTTTCTCCTTTTTCTTCTTCTTCTTCACACTTGTCTATCCAATGTGCTCGAACCAAGTGACTAAGGGGCTTCCTATGATATCAGGGTCAGAGAGTTTTGCATCATCAATTGGTACAAGGTACTCTATCAGCCACTCCTTTGTGATATTTTCCATGTCTTCGTCGGTTAGTTTGTAATAGGACTTAAATTCCTCCTTTCTCTCATCCTTGCATGCATTGATATATATAAAATTTCGATATGCACAAAACTTAGCTAATTGTATGTACTTGTGCAAGGTTCGCGGTGTCATGTGAGGGAACAATTCAATGGAAATCTTCAGTTGTTGATAGTAGTCGTGGAACACTACATTCGACTTCCACTACTTGGACATGTCATTCGTGTTCCATAAGGTGGAGAACCTCGGGGCCAATGGCTCCGACGGTTCAATCTCTGGGAAGGTAGCTCCTTCCAGCATTTTCCAAGCGACAAATGCGATCAACACTAACAAACAGTTGAAATGGAACTCGTAACCTTGATCCTGTGCTTTGCGATAGTCTTTCTTAAGCTTGTTGATGCTCACCCAATTCATTTGCATCCCCTCCCTGCATTTCCCTATGAGGTCCACCACGAACCTGGTGACCTATGTGGGGTAGTTCTTTATGACAAGCTTGCCAGCTATAAGTTGGCAAGCTAGGTGCACTGCATCATCCTGGATAGAAGATACCTTGTATCATCTCTTCCCCTTCTCAAATTCATATTAGGCCTCCTTAATACACTGTTCCAGGGAGTGGTCTGAAGCCTTCCTTGGGTAGAATTGCTCAGGTCCCTGCATGCTCAGTATTGTGATCATGTGGAGCAACACCGGATCCACAGTAATGCACCTGTCGAGCCACAGTTATCCTCCATGATAGCATTACAAGAGTAGTTTAACACAAGTGTTAACCTCCTGATGTCAGCCAAAATGAGGGATCTTCATGATGTTCAATATCATGGACTGTGCGAGCTCCTTTATCCAAGTATGGGAGACTATGAGAGATTTTTTTTGGGTCATGTTCATTAGGTATCTATGCAGTGAAAGAATCACATAGTTCTTTCTATCTCCGAGGTTGAAATCAATGTTCTTTAAGGATGGGATCTAGCCCAACTGGCTTCCAACTACACATATCCCCTTCGGGATGTACGCGGTGATTAATGTGTACTTGAATTCTCATGGAATTCTATCATGGTTGACCACGCCAGCCAAAGGAGAGATATAATCAGGTAAGATCGATGAGATTTGCTTCGCATTAGCCAGATATTCATAATGCATACTTCACTTTTCAGTCACGGGGTTAGCACAGCTAGAGCATCATGTGGTCGAAGGGGACTCCTACAATCCCTTGGTCGAGGATGCCTGAACACCTTCAAAAATACCTCTATCAGCCATATACTTCCTAACAACCTCCTCGATAGACTTCTCTAACTCAGCTTGCGTGTCCGACATTCTTTCTTTTAAACAGATAGGTCAAGGTAGGAAAATGGATAAACGGGGTAAGAAAATGGATGGTGATGTCTAAGTTCTGAAATCTCATCTCGACTCTCACAGTCAGATCTTTTTTAGAAATGTTATTCACAGATGGTGAAAAGTGGTCCCGGTGTAGCATCGGACGAGTTAAATAAGCAAGCGTCGTAACAGATTCTTCCAATGGGCAGGACTGCTTCTATCAATGTGAATCATCTGTTATGGCATGGTCTCAATGTCCCAAATGCGGTCTATTCACCCATAAATGTGTTTCCTATCCGTTTGTAGCATTGTTCTAACAGTCGGGGCACCTCCAACAATCATATAGCTTCTCCAAGGAAAAGTCCCATTTTGCGTGGTTCTATTATTCCGGCGAGGTTCAAATTCTACAAACCTACCTTCTGCGAAGTCTTCTTTGTAACTTCTTGTAGCTTTTATAACTTGGATTTATTCTTACCGAGTCTCCTTGACTTCTTTCCTGTGATCCGAGTCTCTCTAACTATTTATGGATTTCTCTTTCCATTCTTATTCTTATTTTATCCTATCGTAGTGACTTCGCGCTCCTAATGTACTCTCAAAGGGTTTGAAGTTAATATCCCTTCCCTTACTGATTCCTGGGTGGATATACTTTCTTCTTGCATGGATAGGTCCTTCAAACCTTATTGCACTCCGACAACTAATTCTCTTTCCTTCTGCTTCTTCGACTTATCCTCTCATTCTTCTATCAGTCGATCTATTTTTCTAGCTATGAAGTCCCTTAGTTCTTGATTTTTCTTTTCTGTAGCTTCTTCCTCTTCTTTCCTTCTGATCTAATCCTTCTCTATCCAAGTCTTTCCTAAAAAATTGGGAAAGGGGTGTTGTTCTCCACAAACCTAATAACTTCAAATTCTTCTATTGTCGGTGTTCCATGGATGATAATAGGTACATTAGTAACTCTTCCACACATGGTTATCATCTTTACTTTAAATAAACCTATTCGTCCCAATGAAGGTACCACAGTAGGATTTCCTAAAATTTCCCAAGTGCTTTCTAACATAATATTCACTTGTGTTTCCTCATCCAAGGTACAGTCTATGTCGAAGTCTCCTATTCTTGTATCTATGCTCTTTTTTTCTTTCACGATTTTTGGTAAACTGGCATCTTTTTGGTCATTCATTGCTTTTTTTAACTGTACTAATGTATTTTGGACTTTCTCTGATCCTTTTTATTTATGATCTTCTAACATGCTCTTATTTTCTTGACTCATGTTCATTTGTTCAACTTTAGAAATCATCCTTGGACAATCATCAACCTTATGACCAACAATTTTACATTAAAGACAAATAGGACCTGCACCAGGGCATTCCTTGGCAAGATGTCTCGGTCTTCTGTAGTTATAACATAGTGTCAATCCTCTCTTTCTCTTATAAGTTCCCAAACTTTTCTTGTACTACGCACTAGGATCACAGTGTTGGACCTGCAATCTGCAAAAAATCTTTCTAGGTTCCTGCATCCACTTATTAGTCCAAAAATTCTTTCTATGCATAGGAATAACATATCTTTCTCTAGTTCTATCAATTTTAGTCAGATCAACTCTTTCTTCTAACTGGACCCTAGCTTTCAGACTAGGACATATTCTATCAAACATACCTAGATCCATGTTTTCGAAACATAAATTTTCACTTTACTTACTCTTATCAAATACAAAGATTTAAAATATTACCTCCTTTCTTCAGATCATATATCTTTCTTAGCACAAGGTTTCGCAAGTCAAGTAGAGTACTGCACACTTTAGAAACATATATACGCACAAAAATTCTCTTTTCTTTTACTTCAGTTCCCAACAATCACAATTTCAAGTCACAACAATGGAACCATTTGTTGGCACAGGGGAAGACCCAGGGTTCAACGCTTCGACAATGCACCAACAAAACCCTAACTATCGGCCCTTTTGGCAACACCTTCGAAGTAGGCAAAGTCTCACTCGAGGTAGAGGAAGGGGGCGTTTATAGGACTCAGGTGTCTGTAACCATGCTCAAACAAATATCTATGATTACAACACTTCAAAGAGTACTTAGGAACAACATTCATTGATATATTAGCCTTATTCACATCGTAGATCAAACCCTAAGTACAGTTCGACGTAGTAATAATAAATATTAAGCACTCTAACCATCTAGCACATAACACTGAATCAGATCTATCATTCACCAATAAATCACTAAGCATCCATAGATCTATCTAACATTCGTAACATTCAATGTAATAAACAGATTCAAAGCATAAACATCATAGCACAAAGCAAATCATCAACACAAGATTTACATGGTTCACCCCATTGCGGGGCTACGTCCACCAACTGCTTCTTGTTATATTATTATGCTTCAATCTCTTACATTCATCTACTCCTATGAACTAATCCATAGAGCCAAGATTCTCATTAGATAGGTGATCTGTGCACTAAGTACCATATCCACCTTTCCAAAATCAGATTAAGGCACAGAGCCAACTCACACAGAGCATAACATATGTAGTTTGTTTCATGAAGAAACTCAAAGCCACTTGCACTTAGCTACATACACATCACTCATCTCTTGCACTTATCCCATCACTACATTTCTTGCACTAATCACACTTTGCTACCTCTACATTATATTCCTTCATATATATATTTTTACATCCTTTACAAAAATGCCTAATCATGGGTAAACCCATGGGCTGACATCCCAAAACCTTAATACAAAAACCCTAATGAACCCTTTGCTGGGTCCACAAAATACGTGAGATCCTGTGTTCTCAGCTCTGCCTGGGTGCTCCATCTTCGACCATCTTGTCGAAGTCCAAAAGTGGTCAAACCCGACCAATGTTTCCTCAAAACTTGGTCAAGGGCCAACAATCACTCATTAAAATCCTTGTACATCCAAATCTAGTGATCACTTGCTCAAATAAGAAGTGTGTTGTTTTCTTTGCACTACAATATTTGATTGTTGTTTCTTCTTCCCATCTCGTTAAGTATTCAGTTGTAGTAATGATATATCTAGCTCTTGACCTTTTTGCTGGTGGATTAATAGGTCCAGCGAAGTATATTTCCTATTTTTCAAATACCTACAGAGTCACTTGTGGTTTTAGGGGAATCTCATCCCTTGTGTTGGTTTTTCCAACCCTCTGACAAAAATTACATTTCTGGCAATAATCCTTGGCATCTTTATGGACTTTTGGCCACCATAATCCTACGTAAAATACCTTTTGTGTAGTATATTTTATTGTAGAGTGTCCTCCAACTATAGCTTCATGAGTTTCTACTAAAAGTATGGGTTGTTCATGTTCCAATACACACCTTCTAAAAATTCTATCTGTGCCCATCTTATATAAATGTCTTGCAATGATTTGATAGTCTACAACTCTGAATACTAAATTTTTCTTCTATGTAGTGCTAAATTCCTATGGTGAAACCCATGTACTTAAGTATTCAATAATATCAGCGAAGTATTCATCAACTTCCTGTACTAAAAATAACTGTGCACGAGGGAAGTTGTCTTCCAAGTTAGTAGGTTCTTCTCCATTATTTACCCTTAAAAGGTGATTAGGTCATGCATTCATCCTTCTTGGTTTGATTATCACTTTGAAATCAAATTCTTGGAATAATAAAATCCATCTACAGATCCTCCCCCCCAACACTGGCTTGTTGACTAGATATTTGAGGGAAGAATGGTCTATGAACATTTTAAAGTCTTTACCCAGTAAATAGTGCCTAAATTTCTGAAGTGCATATACCATGGCTAGGCCTTGTCTTTCGATGCTGTTGTAATTCTATTCAGATTCTGACAAATTTCTATTTGCAAAGGTTATAGGATGGTCTAAGTCCCCTACTCCTGGCTGCGCCATAATTTCTCCAAGTGCTATGGCCGATGCATCTACTTGAACATGAAATATCTTTTTCCAATATAGAAATACTAATATAGGTGTTGTTACCATATTTTCCTTTAGAGTGTCCAATCCTTGCTGACAATCCTCATTCCACTGAAATATGGTGTCCTTCTTTAACATTTTTTCCATTGTAGTAATCTACGCATACCCCTTTATAAATTTCCTATAATAGCCTTTATGTCCCAGTGTTTCTCTTAACTGGTGCACTGACTTTCGTGGTGGTAAATTCACAATGACTGCAATCTTAGCAAGGTCAACCAGTAAACCTTTTTTACACACTATCTATCCCAACAATATCCCAAAAGGTGTACCAAAAATACATTTCTTGATGTTTAATGATATCTGACATTTCCTGCATCTTTCCAACATTAGTCTTAACACTTATACATGGTCTTTTAAAAGACTATATATAGTCTAGTCATCCAGATATACTTCTAGAAACTAATGTATGAATTCCTTAAAAGAAGCTATGACTACCCTTGAAAATATACTTGGTGCATTCTTTAGCCCAAATGGCATGACTGCATATTGGCAATATCCCCATTTTGTAGAAAAATTATTCTTATACCTATCCTTTGGAGAGATTTTGATCTAATGGTATCCAAAGAATCCATCTGTGAATGAATATGATTCCTGGCCTCCCAAATTATCTAATACCTTATTTGTAAATGGGGTATGGAAAGGGTCATGTAAGAAAGCATCATTAAGTTTCCTCAGATCTACACAAATACTTATCCCCCATTGCTTGTTTTCTTGGACTACCATGGGACTGATCTATTCAGATTCCTTGACTGGTTCTATAATTCCATCTTCCAACATTCGATGAATATTTTCTTTTACTTTCTTCTTATACACTGGATTTAGTCTATAACACTAGTACATTTGAGTCAAATTCTGCCGACGTGTTCGACGCAATTGCCACTTTATCTTGTTGGGAGAACGACAAACCGCGAACACCCTCAAACGTCATTTCACAAGATGTCACCTTTCCGACGACATAGATTTCATCTTTATTGCGATGTTTCATGCAGACATGTGTCATATCAGGTTTGACTTTCCAAACCCCATATAGATGTTGTAAGACCAACATCTTGAAGGTGGAAATACCGACATCTTCGAGGTGGGAAGAGAGATGTCGTGGAGGTGGCAAGATTGACATCTTGGATGTGTAAATACTGACATCTTAGACGTGGAAATAGAGATGTTGTGGAGGTGGAAAGAGTGACATCTTGGACGTGGCAAGTGAGACGTCTTGGAGGTGGCAAGAGTGACGTCTTGGTGGTGGAAAGAGAGACGACTTGGAGGTGGAAAGAGCGACGTCTTGGAGGTGGTAAGAGATATGGCCTGGAAGTGGCAAGAGAGACATCGTGGAGGTGGCAAGAGAGACAGCTTGGTGGTGGCAAGAGCGATGTCTTGGAGGTGGCAAGAGCAACGTTAAGAGGTATCAACTCCGACATGGTTTCTATGGGAGTGACACTCTTGGTGGTGGCAAGACCGACATCGTGGAGGTGGAAAGAGTTATGTCTTGGAGGTGGAAAGTGAGACATCTTGTAGGTGGCAAGAGAGACAACTTGGATGTGTCAAGAGTGACGTTAAGAGGTATCATATCTGACGTGGTTTCTATGGGAGAGACACTTCGAGACGTTGCAATAGTGACTGTGTTGTAGGTATTTAAAAAAAAACATAGGGATGGCTAGTANTCCTATCGTAGTGACTTCGCGCTCCTAATGTACTCTCAAAGGGTTTGAAGTTAATATCCCTTCCCTTACTGATTCCTGGGTGGATATACTTTCTTCTTGCATGGATAGGTCCTTCAAACCTTATTGCACTCCGACAACTAATTCTCTTTCCTTCTGCTTCTTCGACTTATCCTCTCATTCTTCTATCAGTCGATCTATTTTTCTAGCTATGAAGTCCCTTAGTTCTTGATTTTTCTTTTCTGTAGCTTCTTCCTCTTCTTTCCTTCTGATCTAATCCTTCTCTATCCAAGTCTTTCCTAAAAAATTGGGAAAGGGGTGTTGTTCTCCACAAACCTAATAACTTCAAATTCTTCTATTGTCGGTGTTCCATGGATGATAATAGGTACATTAGTAACTCTTCCACACATGGTTATCATCTTTACTTTAAATAAACCTATTCGTCCCAATGAAGGTACCACAGTAGGATTTCCTAAAATTTCCCAAGTGCTTTCTAACATAATATTCACTTGTGTTTCCTCATCCAAGGTACAGTCTATGTCGAAGTCTCCTATTCTTGTATCTATGCTCTTTTTTTCTTTCACGATTTTTGGTAAACTGGCATCTTTTTGGTCATTCATTGCTTTTTTTAACTGTACTAATGTATTTTGGACTTTCTCTGATCCTTTTTATTTATGATCTTCTAACATGCTCTTATTTTCTTGACTCATGTTCATTTGTTCAACTTTAGAAATCATCCTTGGACAATCATCAACCTTATGACCAACAATTTTACATTAAAGACAAATAGGACCTGCACCAGGGCATTCCTTGGCAAGATGTCTCGGTCTTCTGTAGTTATAACATAGTGTCAATCCTCTCTTTCTCTTATAAGTTCCCAAACTTTTCTTGTACTACGCACTAGGATCACAGTGTTGGACCTGCAATCTGCAAAAAATCTTTCTAGGTTCCTGCATCCACTTATTAGTCCAAAAATTCTTTCTATGCATAGGAATAACATATCTTTCTCTAGTTCTATCAATTTTAGTCAGATCAACTCTTTCTTCTAACTGGACCCTAGCTTTCAGACTAGGACATATTCTATCAAACATACCTAGATCCATGTTTTCGAAACATAAATTTTCACTTTACTTACTCTTATCAAATACAAAGATTTAAAATATTACCTCCTTTCTTCAGATCATATATCTTTCTTAGCACAAGGTTTCGCAAGTCAAGTAGAGTACTGCACACTTTAGAAACATATATACGCACAAAAATTCTCTTTTCTTTTACTTCAGTTCCCAACAATCACAATTTCAAGTCACAACAATGGAACCATTTGTTGGCACAGGGGAAGACCCAGGGTTCAACGCTTCGACAATGCACCAACAAAACCCTAACTATCGGCCCTTTTGGCAACACCTTCGAAGTAGGCAAAGTCTCACTCGAGGTAGAGGAAGGGGGCGTTTATAGGACTCAGGTGTCTGTAACCATGCTCAAACAAATATCTATGATTACAACACTTCAAAGAGTACTTAGGAACAACATTCATTGATATATTAGCCTTATTCACATCGTAGATCAAACCCTAAGTACAGTTCGACGTAGTAATAATAAATATTAAGCACTCTAACCATCTAGCACATAACACTGAATCAGATCTATCATTCACCAATAAATCACTAAGCATCCATAGATCTATCTAACATTCGTAACATTCAATGTAATAAACAGATTCAAAGCATAAACATCATAGCACAAAGCAAATCATCAACACAAGATTTACATGGTTCACCCCATTGCGGGGCTACGTCCACCAACTGCTTCTTGTTATATTATTATGCTTCAATCTCTTACATTCATCTACTCCTATGAACTAATCCATAGAGCCAAGATTCTCATTAGATAGGTGATCTGTGCACTAAGTACCATATCCACCTTTCCAAAATCAGATTAAGGCACAGAGCCAACTCACACAGAGCATAACATATGTAGTTTGTTTCATGAAGAAACTCAAAGCCACTTGCACTTAGCTACATACACATCACTCATCTCTTGCACTTATCCCATCACTACATTTCTTGCACTAATCACACTTTGCTACCTCTACATTATATTCCTTCATATATATATTTTTACATCCTTTACAAAAATGCCTAATCATGGGTAAACCCATGGGCTGACATCCCAAAACCTTAATACAAAAACCCTAATGAACCCTTTGCTGGGTCCACAAAATACGTGAGATCCTGTGTTCTCAGCTCTGCCTGGGTGCTCCATCTTCGACCATCTTGTCGAAGTCCAAAAGTGGTCAAACCCGACCAATGTTTCCTCAAAACTTGGTCAAGGGCCAACAATCACTCATTAAAATCCTTGTACATCCAAATCTAGTGATCACTTGCTCAAATAAGAAGTGTGTTGTTTTCTTTGCACTACAATATTTGATTGTTGTTTCTTCTTCCCATCTCGTTAAGTATTCAGTTGTAGTAATGATATATCTAGCTCTTGACCTTTTTGCTGGTGGATTAATAGGTCCAGCGAAGTATATTTCCTATTTTTCAAATACCTACAGAGTCACTTGTGGTTTTAGGGGAATCTCATCCCTTGTGTTGGTTTTTCCAACCCTCTGACAAAAATTACATTTCTGGCAATAATCCTTGGCATCTTTATGGACTTTTGGCCACCATAATCCTACGTAAAATACCTTTTGTGTAGTATATTTTATTGTAGAGTGTCCTCCAACTATAGCTTCATGAGTTTCTACTAAAAGTATGGGTTGTTCATGTTCCAATACACACCTTCTAAAAATTCTATCTGTGCCCATCTTATATAAATGTCTTGCAATGATTTGATAGTCTACAACTCTGAATACTAAATTTTTCTTCTATGTAGTGCTAAATTCCTATGGTGAAACCCATGTACTTAAGTATTCAATAATATCAGCGAAGTATTCATCAACTTCCTGTACTAAAAATAACTGTGCACGAGGGAAGTTGTCTTCCAAGTTAGTAGGTTCTTCTCCATTATTTACCCTTAAAAGGTGATTAGGTCATGCATTCATCCTTCTTGGTTTGATTATCACTTTGAAATCAAATTCTTGGAATAATAAAATCCATCTACAGATCCTCCCCCCCAACACTGGCTTGTTGACTAGATATTTGAGGGAAGAATGGTCTATGAACATTTTAAAGTCTTTACCCAGTAAATAGTGCCTAAATTTCTGAAGTGCATATACCATGGCTAGGCCTTGTCTTTCGATGCTGTTGTAATTCTATTCAGATTCTGACAAATTTCTATTTGCAAAGGTTATAGGATGGTCTAAGTCCCCTACTCCTGGCTGCGCCATAATTTCTCCAAGTGCTATGGCCGATGCATCTACTTGAACATGAAATATCTTTTTCCAATATAGAAATACTAATATAGGTGTTGTTACCATATTTTCCTTTAGAGTGTCCAATCCTTGCTGACAATCCTCATTCCACTGAAATATGGTGTCCTTCTTTAACATTTTTTCCATTGTAGTAATCTACGCATACCCCTTTATAAATTTCCTATAATAGCCTTTATGTCCCAGTGTTTCTCTTAACTGGTGCACTGACTTTCGTGGTGGTAAATTCACAATGACTGCAATCTTAGCAAGGTCAACCAGTAAACCTTTTTTACACACTATCTATCCCAACAATATCCCAAAAGGTGTACCAAAAATACATTTCTTGATGTTTAATGATATCTGACATTTCCTGCATCTTTCCAACATTAGTCTTAACACTTATACATGGTCTTTTAAAAGACTATATATAGTCTAGTCATCCAGATATACTTCTAGAAACTAATGTATGAATTCCTTAAAAGAAGCTATGACTACCCTTGAAAATATACTTGGTGCATTCTTTAGCCCAAATGGCATGACTGCATATTGGCAATATCCCCATTTTGTAGAAAAATTATTCTTATACCTATCCTTTGGAGAGATTTTGATCTAATGGTATCCAAAGAATCCATCTGTGAATGAATATGATTCCTGGCCTCCCAAATTATCTAATACCTTATTTGTAAATGGGGTATGGAAAGGGTCATGTAAGAAAGCATCATTAAGTTTCCTCAGATCTACACAAATACTTATCCCCCATTGCTTCTTTTCTTGGACTACCATGGGACTGATCCATTCAGATTCCTTGACTGGTTCTATAATTCCAGCTTCCAACATTCGATGAATATTTGCTTTTACTTTCTTCTTATACACTGGATTTAGTCTGTAACACTAGTACATTTGAGTCAAATTCTGCCGACGTGTTCGACGCAATTGCCACTTTATCTTGTTGGGAGAATGACAAACCGTGAACACCCTCAAACGTCATTTCACAAGACGTCACCTTTCCGACGACATAGATTTCATCTTTATTGCGATGTTTCATGCGGACATGTGTCATATCAGGTTTGACTTTCCAAACCCCATATAGCTGTTGTAAGACCAACATCTTGAAGGTGGCAATACCGACATCTTGGAGGTGGCAAGAGAGATGCCGTGGAGGTGGAAAGAGTGACGTCTTGGATGTGTAAATACTGACATCTTAGACGTGGAAATAGAGATGTTGTGGAGGTGGAAAGAGCGACGTCTTGGACGTGGCAAGTGAGACGTCTTGGAGGTGGCAAGAGTGACGTCTTGGTGGTGGAAAGAGAGATGACTTGGAGGTGGAAAGAGCGACGTCTTGGAGGTGGTAAGAGAGATGGACTGGAAGTGGCAAGAGAGACATCATGGAGGTGGAAAGAGAGACAGCTTGGTGGTGGCAAGAGCGATGTCTTGGAGGTGGCAAGAGCAATGTTAAGAGGTATCAACTCCGACATGGTTTCTATGGGAGCGACACTCTTGGTGGTGGAAAGACCGACGTTGTGGAGGTGGAAAGAGTTACGTCTTGGAGGTGGCAAGTGAGACGTCTTGTAGGTGGCAAGAGAGACAAATTGGACCTGTCAAGAGTGACGTTAAGAGGTATCATATCGGACGGGGTTTCTATGGGAGAGACACTTCGAGACGTTGCAATAGCGACTGTGTTGTAGGTATTTAAAAAAAAACATAGGGATGGCTAGTATTGATACATAGGGATTCCATTTTTTTTAAATGGAATCCATTTCAAAATACATACATAAGGATGGCGATTGAATGGGCAATACTTTCTAGGAGGGCATCTTGAGACCTCCAAGTACTTTCTTCAATAGTCTAAAGCTACCCAAACGCATTTTTCTCAGAATTCACTCTCCACATTGAGATTCCTTTCCCTAATTCCTCGCAATATTAAATGAGGGAAACCCCATTCATTCCGAGGAAAGCTGGCTTGAAGTGAAAGAGGGTTGGTGAGGTGATAGGGGCCTTCCCTCTAATTTATGCATGATTGCAATTGAGCTTTCAAAAGTGCTTAAGAAACATGACTTGAGGGACTGCACTGTAAAAAGTGTACTTCTTTCAAATGTTTTTCATAATATCTCCCCCCACCCCCACCCTCACCCTGAGGTTAGGTGCAAGGTCCTAAGGGTATATTTATATTCCACCTTAGGCCAATGCTGTTTAAAATGGATTTTCTTCAAAATAGGAGTCAGATATAAAGGGTTTGTATTGCACCAAAATTCCATTTGCAAAAGAGACAATTCATACAATACTTTTAATAATTCAAATTCCTACATGTCATAATAGATATTACTTTTGGTGGCTTTATTTGAAGCAAATTCTGAAAACCCCCAAAAAAACCAATACATTGAGTTCCTGCATAATAAAGGTTCAAATGTCTCCTACACATCCCATATACATATCTTCCTACAAGAAAATTTCAATGGTTTAAATATTGGGCTTTTTGATAAGGTCAAGTGCTTATGCAAACAAGGCAAGGGAAATTTCTTTTTCTAGGTAGACTTGAGATTCATAAGACAACCACATGTGAGAGAACATGGCCTAGAAATTGACAAAATTTGCAATGAGGCTTTAAAAGGATTGTAAATTATTAATTTGTTCCTACTTTCCAAGTTATCCATTTCCGAAGTGAAATAAATAAGGCAATACAAAAATCCATTGCAAATCACACCCTCATGTCTACTTCTCCATCCTCTCATTACCTTACTGACCACACTTGTCCCATTTTTGCATAGTGACATAGGAATCTTGTTTCCATGTTGAACATGAAGTACAATTTTCCACAATGGATTGTATAACCTCTTGTCCCTAATCCAATAACCATTATGTTATATTTAATGCAGTTATCTAGTGGCATAGTTGCTAATAATGTTGCATGAATGCATTCTAGTTTTTGTTTACACAAAGGAACTAAAAGTTGAACAGTGCAAGCCAACTCATGCTGGATTGTTGTTTCTTTTTAAACATTGTCCTTTCTAACTATAACACATTCAAAACCTCAAGAATGTCTAATTAAGAGGAGAAATTGTTTCTCTCTTAAAACCAGGGGTATCCATGTAAGAAAACAATATTTATTTTTAGAGGAGCTTCTACAATCTGCTAGTTGACTAGAAATATTTCTCACATATGGATCTAGAACACCACTGTGGATCAAAAGTGAAACAATACATGATGAATCAGTATCAAATATAAATATATGTTAACAAACCATCAAGGATTGATCTTGGGTGATATATTGGTAATGGGCCACCTATTTCATCAACTATATCTAAAAGGTTGAATCAAAATTTTCAATTATAGAGGGTGTTGTATTCAATATCCCCCCATATACCATGCTTGAGTACTCATTCATATCTCCATTAGTGGATAATGATAAAAAACATTTAGAAATGGACACTCCATTCTTTAATGATTTTTGGTTTGAGTTAACACTGCTCGAGTAGAGCTTGTGATTGTTTGTCTAAAATCATTTATTCTAATGGGTACATGAGAATCGACCCCTAATGAAATCATCTAGTAAGTAGATACCTCTGATTTTCCCTCATAGTGTTTCTACTTCCCACAGGTAAACAAGAGCATCCTTTCAATCATATAGAGATATGTCACCAACATACACCCTTGTCAAATGGAACGTTGTAATGCCACTGACTATAATAATAACAAACTGTTCACACTAAATTGTGCAGAAGCATGTGAGAAGATTGTCTCCATATATTGATGATACATAGATCCAAATCCCAACCAATCCAACATGTTGAGGATGAAGTCCAATTTGATTATATCATAAAATTCATCAAAATCAATCTTTAAAAGGAGGGTCTTTGGCCTAGTCTCATGAGCCCACTCAAGGCCTTTCTAGGGAGTGATAAAACTATCTAGAATAAATTTGGCTCAATAAATATTCCCTGCTTCTTGCGAACTATCATGGTGACCAACAACTGAATCCTCCTAGCTAGGGATTTTTCTAGAATTTAATAGGAGATATTCAACAAGGTGATTGGATGCCACCCACCTACCATCTCTTATAACACCTTTAAGGATGANCCTGGCCTCCCAAATTATCTAATACCTTATTTGTAAATGGGGTATGGAAAGGGTCATGTAAGAAAGCATCATTAAGTTTCCTCAGATCTACACAAATACTTATCCCCCATTGCTTCTTTTCTTGGACTACCATGGGACTGATCCATTCAGATTCCTTGACTGGTTCTATAATTCCAGCTTCCAACATTCGATGAATATTTGCTTTTACTTTCTTCTTATACACTGGATTTAGTCTGTAACACTAGTACATTTGAGTCAAATTCTGCCGACGTGTTCGACGCAATTGCCACTTTATCTTGTTGGGAGAATGACAAACCGTGAACACCCTCAAACGTCATTTCACAAGACGTCACCTTTCCGACGACATAGATTTCATCTTTATTGCGATGTTTCATGCGGACATGTGTCATATCAGGTTTGACTTTCCAAACCCCATATAGCTGTTGTAAGACCAACATCTTGAAGGTGGCAATACCGACATCTTGGAGGTGGCAAGAGAGATGCCGTGGAGGTGGAAAGAGTGACGTCTTGGATGTGTAAATACTGACATCTTAGACGTGGAAATAGAGATGTTGTGGAGGTGGAAAGAGCGACGTCTTGGACGTGGCAAGTGAGACGTCTTGGAGGTGGCAAGAGTGACGTCTTGGTGGTGGAAAGAGAGATGACTTGGAGGTGGAAAGAGCGACGTCTTGGAGGTGGTAAGAGAGATGGACTGGAAGTGGCAAGAGAGACATCATGGAGGTGGAAAGAGAGACAGCTTGGTGGTGGCAAGAGCGATGTCTTGGAGGTGGCAAGAGCAATGTTAAGAGGTATCAACTCCGACATGGTTTCTATGGGAGCGACACTCTTGGTGGTGGAAAGACCGACGTTGTGGAGGTGGAAAGAGTTACGTCTTGGAGGTGGCAAGTGAGACGTCTTGTAGGTGGCAAGAGAGACAAATTGGACCTGTCAAGAGTGACGTTAAGAGGTATCATATCGGACGGGGTTTCTATGGGAGAGACACTTCGAGACGTTGCAATAGCGACTGTGTTGTAGGTATTTAAAAAAAAACATAGGGATGGCTAGTATTGATACATAGGGATTCCATTTTTTTTAAATGGAATCCATTTCAAAATACATACATAAGGATGGCGATTGAATGGGCAATACTTTCTAGGAGGGCATCTTGAGACCTCCAAGTACTTTCTTCAATAGTCTAAAGCTACCCAAACGCATTTTTCTCAGAATTCACTCTCCACATTGAGATTCCTTTCCCTAATTCCTCGCAATATTAAATGAGGGAAACCCCATTCATTCCGAGGAAAGCTGGCTTGAAGTGAAAGAGGGTTGGTGAGGTGATAGGGGCCTTCCCTCTAATTTATGCATGATTGCAATTGAGCTTTCAAAAGTGCTTAAGAAACATGACTTGAGGGACTGCACTGTAAAAAGTGTACTTCTTTCAAATGTTTTTCATAATATCTCCCCCCACCCCCACCCTCACCCTGAGGTTAGGTGCAAGGTCCTAAGGGTATATTTATATTCCACCTTAGGCCAATGCTGTTTAAAATGGATTTTCTTCAAAATAGGAGTCAGATATAAAGGGTTTGTATTGCACCAAAATTCCATTTGCAAAAGAGACAATTCATACAATACTTTTAATAATTCAAATTCCTACATGTCATAATAGATATTACTTTTGGTGGCTTTATTTGAAGCAAATTCTGAAAACCCCCAAAAAAACCAATACATTGAGTTCCTGCATAATAAAGGTTCAAATGTCTCCTACACATCCCATATACATATCTTCCTACAAGAAAATTTCAATGGTTTAAATATTGGGCTTTTTGATAAGGTCAAGTGCTTATGCAAACAAGGCAAGGGAAATTTCTTTTTCTAGGTAGACTTGAGATTCATAAGACAACCACATGTGAGAGAACATGGCCTAGAAATTGACAAAATTTGCAATGAGGCTTTAAAAGGATTGTAAATTATTAATTTGTTCCTACTTTCCAAGTTATCCATTTCCGAAGTGAAATAAATAAGGCAATACAAAAATCCATTGCAAATCACACCCTCATGTCTACTTCTCCATCCTCTCATTACCTTACTGACCACACTTGTCCCATTTTTGCATAGTGACATAGGAATCTTGTTTCCATGTTGAACATGAAGTACAATTTTCCACAATGGATTGTATAACCTCTTGTTCCTAATCCAATAACCTTTATGGTATATTTAATGCAGTTATCTAGTGGCATAGTTGCTAATAATGTTGCATGAATGCATTCTAGTTTTTGTTTACACAATGGAACTGAAAGTTGAACAGTGCAAGCCAACTCATGCTGGATTGTTGTTTATTTTTCAACATTGTCCTTTCTAACTATAACACATTCAAAACCTCGAGAATGTCCAATTAAGAGGAGAAATTGTTTCTCTCTTAAAACCAGGGGTATCGATGTAAGAAAACAATATTTATTTTTAGAGGAGCTTCTACAATCTGCTAGTTGACTAGAAATATTTCTCACATATGGATCTAGAACACCACTGTGGATCAAAAGTGAAACAGTATATGATGAATCGGTATCAAATATAAATATATGTTAACAAACCATGAAGGATTGATCTTGGGTGATATATTGGTAATGGGCCACCTATTTCATCAACTATATCTAAAAGGTTGAATCAAAATTTTCAATTATAGAGGGTGTTGTATTCAATATCCCCCCATATACCATGCTTGAGTACTCATTCATATCTCCATTAGTGGATAATGATAAAAAACATTTAGAAATGGACACTCCATTCTTTAATGATTTTTGGTTTGAGTTAACACTGCTCGAGTAGAGCTTGTGATTGTTTGTCTAAAATCATTTATTCTAATGGGTACATGAGAATCGACCCCTAATGAAATCATCTAGTAAGTAGATACCTCTGATTTTCCCTCATAGTGTTTCTACTTCCCACAGGTAAACAAGAGCATCCTTTCAATCATATAGAGATATGTCACCAACATACACCCTTGTCAAATGGAACGTTGTAATGCCACTGACTATAATAATAACAAACTGTTCACACTAAATTGTGCAGAAGCATGTGAGAAGATTGTCTCCATATATTGATGATACATAGATCCAAATCCCAACCAATCCAACATGTTGAGGATGAAGTCCAATTTGATTATATCATAAAATTCATCAAAATCAATCTTTAAAAGGAGGGTCTTTGGCCTAGTCTCATGAGCCCACTCAAGGCCTTTCTAGGGAGTGATAAAACTATCTAGAATAAATTTGGCTCAATAAATATTCCCTGCTTCTTGCGAACTATCATGGTGACCAACAACTGAATCCTCCTAGCTAGGGATTTTTCTAGAATTTAATAGGAGATATTCAACAAGGTGATTGGATGCCACCCACCTACCATCTCTTATAACACCTTTAAGGATGATTTTGATGAGGACACCATTAACCAAATCCCCCATAGAACCTCCCTTGATATATTCATGGCATATTTTCAAAAAAGTAGAGCCCACCATAGGCCACACATATTTATAAAATTCCATCGGAAAACTATCAAGAGTTGGGGATTTTTCATTCTTCAGTTCCTTCATTGATCTATACCTCCAATTTTGGGTATATAGTTCCTCTCAAGGTTATCTACTTGATGGTTAACAACATGATGGACAAGCACCATGGTATCATCCTACAATGGGTTAGAGCCTACAAAAGTGGGTATTCTGTGAAAATTGAAATTGATCTTCAAATATTTGTTGGTTTTCCATCTCATCTTCGATAAGGTTACCAGTTCCATTGGGGTCTTGTAAGGATAGGATCCTCTCAGATTTGTATATGTGTTTTATATGCCGAAAACATATTTTGGTGGGATTGTCTCCTTTATCCATCCAATACATATGCTCGCTAATCCTACTCCTTTTGTCTTTGTACACTTTAAACCCTTGTATATGAAATCCTAGCTGTTGGACCTCCCATTGACACAACTCATTAAGGGGGTCCAACTCCAATATTTGTTGAGCAACTTTAGGGCTGGTCTAGACTTGGCTTTCATTTCCCTTATAGAGTCTTGTGACCATCCTACCCCACCCTTGAAGGAATTTCACTATGTGGAGAATGGATTCCCCCCACCAACAGATCCACCCAATATCCCCTACAAGGGTGGGGACCAAAGACAAGACCTTAACAACCACATTTCGACAAAATTTAGACTCGTGTAAAGAGACATTTATCAAGAAAGAGGAGTGAGCCTCATATGGACAGTCACTATCGATATGTAGTGAGGTTAAGATGGGGAAGTGATCAGATCCAGTACTCATCAAGTCAACATGAAATCAACATTTGCTTGTAGAAGAAATAGTGATGGCATGTGAATTTTCATAAAGCCTATCTAGACTATCCTGTATATGGTGAGTGCCACTTTCCTGATTAAACCATGTGTACTGCCCTGCCTGTGCAAAATTTATTTTTTCAAAATCGTCTTCACTTCACTTCTGTCTACAACTTTTCCTTTTTTTTTCTGTGGTGCCCTTATATATGCCGATCAACTGGATCTACTGCATCACCCTTCTTTTTTTCTGTTGACCAATTGTTTTGCATGTGTTCACTTCTCATTTGTTTCTAATATGTTCATGTTGTTTAATTCTTTGCTACTATCTAGCTTTTTTTCTTCTTTCACATCCACTCCTTGATCATGTCCATGTTTTGCTGATCTCCACTGTGTTTTTTGCTTGTACATTCTGCTATCCATGTTGCCCTTCTCTTCTGCATTTATTCTCACATTTGTACTGTCTGTTGTCTTCTTTGTTCACACTTATGCAAGTTGTCCTCACATTCTTTGTGTTCTTCTCTTCTTCATTCAACTATCTTATCTTTCGTCACTCCTAGATCCTCTTGCTTGCTGGTTGTTCCATTTCTTTTGTTTCTCCTAGTGTTTGCATAGCTTCAAAAAATACTTATTTATTTTTCTTTACAAAATATTGTTTTGTGGAAATAAAGTCTGTTATGCACCTAATGTCGCAAAATATCTAGAAAACTTCCTAGTAATAAAAAAACAGAGATATATAGAACAGATTTATACAAACTAAAAATTACTATAGATTGAAATTAATAAAACCTCACTATTTGGGATCCCCCTCTTCATCCTCCATCATGAGAGTTTCCCATTTTCCTACCCCAGTCTGCACTGATACCATGCTATGAATGTAAACAAAATAACAGTATAATCCAATGCGAACTCAAGATGCTACTGTGAGAGTTAATGGTCATAATTAGGACTTAGGCATATAATAAAGTCTTAATAATTGAGTGATGTAATAATGAGCTATTGAATGTAGTAATTAATGTAGTAGTTAAATGGTTAGGTATTTGGGAATTATATAGGATACTCCTGTTCTCCTTGTATGTAATGAGACATTGCATCACCTAATAATGAATGAATCAATGCACTCTTTCTCATTATTATGTGTATTCCTTTCCATGCTTTATGTGTGTAAAACTCACATGTTATCAGAGCCATAGTAAGGAGAAGACAAGGAAGTGGGTGAAGGAGTTGAGGGACTGTTGTGTTCAGAGAAAGTACTAAGGAACTGCAATCACACACACAATTGGACAGAAGCGAGACATATCGACTATGAGTATAAGTAATTTTTTGGTGTATTGTAATCCGGTATCATATCAGATGGTGTGTGGAAATTAAAAAAAAAAATTTGAATAAGAGTCACTGCAGCAGTGGGCCATCAAAAAGGAGATTTCGTATCATTAAACCATATTCCATAATAATAAAGAGAAGATAACTGTGTGGAGTTGTTGGTCTATCCCAGTGAGTGAAATTTTGGTATCCAAAAGGTGATACTTCTAATGACTGATTGAAGACCTTATTTTGGAGTAGGTTGCAAAAATATTGCTTGTCCAAAGATTTTATTTTATTTTATTTGAATAGAAGATGTAAAATGACAATTATGGGAGGGTGTTAGAGATAATGGTCATAATTAGAAATTAGACCTATTAATTAGGAGTTAGGGATATAATAAATTATTACTAATAAAGAGATGTAATATTGAATTATTTCATTTGTAATTAAAGTAGTAATTAAATGGTCAGGTATTTGGTACTTACGTAACATCTTCTCTTCTCTTATTATGTAATGATACATTGCTTCACCTAATAATGAATGAATCAATACACAAAAATAAGTGTTTATTTCAGGAAGATCCTTGGGTACCCATTGTTTCACTATATGTTTGTACCTCAAGGGAACCTCAATGTCGTCTATGCTCTCATGATCATAAGAACATGATCCCCCTTTCACAAGAAAAAATTCCATGCTTTTATGGAATTTTCTTCTAGTCTTCTCACCTCTAGTTGATCTCCGCCTGTTAGATCTAATAGATGTGTCACTTTTCTCTATTCTACCTGAACTTCCCTCACTCAATGTAGATTGATATGACAAATACCTATTTTCTTGTACGTCCTATAAAACCATTAATGACATAAAAATTCAGTCAATCAAGATGTAACACTAGTTCATTACTAGTATCATATTAGTATCACAGTAAGCTCATAATGATTACCATAGTGTTACTCTTTCTAGTATCCTATTATGTTGGGAATTTTTCTCATGTAACTTTATCCTAAGAGTTTTTGGACAATTTAAAGACAACCCAAATCATGGTATTTCTGAAAAAAATGAACAAGAAAGGTGGAAATTTAACTCAACAAAAACACTACCCTCGTCAGAAATATGAACCCAAGGAGAAGAAACCATAGAAAGGTAAAGGTGGCCTATACATGTCAAAAGGGAGCAAGCAATTGAGAGTAAAGTACATTTTTAAGTAACAAATAAAAGAGTTTTTATTGATTCATATCTTCACAACTCCCAAGGTATCTTCACAATACCTAAGTTCATTCACAACTCTCGAGGCATTGGTCAAAATGGCATAGGAAGTTTGGGGATATTATTCATGCACATAGACCTCTCATTCCATGCCACATTATAAATATTGGAGTGACAACTTGTTTGCGCATTTGGAGGCATGTGTCACATAGTTTGATGGAAGACCTCCTAATTTGATCGATGTTGGATATTGACGAGAAAAAATGCTTCCTAGACAAGACCTCGATGGCTAAGATTTTTGTGGAAATGAACTTGGGAGATGGATTTGCTTGAAGGAATTGGGATTATGATGTGGATGGTGTGTGAGTATTTATTTTTGTTCTCTATTTTTCGTATTTTATTTATTTCATACATTTTAAGTAGAAAAACTAGTAATTAACAAATCTGAGATCTAAAGGAAAATCAACCTTCACAGTAAGGATTTTATCATTTTATTAGATCTATTGTGATCTATTCTAGTGGAATACCATGACAGTTTATAGATGTATATAATTCTTTTGGATTTTCCAGCCTCTTCTAGTGTACTTAATAAAATCCATGTGTCCTTATTACCTTTCCATAAGAAGTCAAATAATCTCTTTTTTATTTTTTATAGTATCCCTACAAGTATAAAG
>JZKD02S1688299.1:700374-711583 GCA_000966675.3 Picea glauca | reverse complement strand
ATGGAAGCCCATGTCTGTGATTTTGGGATTGCAAGAATAATTGACTCACAAATAACTGGAGCCACGTTGTCCAGCACATTTAGAGGTTCTATTGGTTACATTGCACCTGGTGAGTCTTTTGTTATTTAGAGTAACTTATTAATTTAGAGGTAATTATATTCATATTTATGCTGCTTGTTGTGGCGTGGGTAATGTAGAATTTGGATATGGCGAGAAAATATCTACAAAGGCAGACGTGTACAGCTATGGAGTGTTACTATTGGAAATGGTAACAAGAAGATCACCCACAGATGGACTTCCAGTGGGATTTAATTCGATGGCAGAATGGGTGAGATGGTGTTTGGAAGGTGATCAGTTCCCAGAGATTATTGTGGCGGAAGTGATTGATCCTTCACTTTCACAAGCAATGGACGAAGAAGCAACCGATACAGCTGCGGGTTCGATAATGGAAGAAATTGTAGCAGTGCTGAGGTTGGGAGTCGTGTGCTGCAGGAGCGATCCAAAGGAGAGGCCTCCCATGAGTGCTGTGCTGGACATGTTGACTAATATAAAAAAGACTAAGCATGCCAATGCCAATCCCAACCCCAATCCCAATCCCATTTTGAGCGTCTCTGCTCCAACGACGATGGGGTCAATACTACGCTATCTTGAAAAGTAATTCCTACTCCTAGTAATTATTAGTTGTAGACAATATCATATACATTCAGGGCTTGTTTTCAAATTATTAGTAAGCAACAAATTTATTTTCTCTTTCAATTTGATTAGCTGTCTAACTGACATCTGCGGTTGACATGCTACAGCGAGGAGAAGGGACAGACAGGAGACACAAGCGCTTCATCTTACTGAGCAATCGTTGTCTGCATGAGACTCTCCACAGTTCAGTAGACCCCGTTTCAGTATGATCATTATCCTGAAGATAAACGTAGTCGGTTTAAAGTATGTAATTTTTAAAGTTACTCCGAATATGTTTATATAACGGAGAAGGGACAGAGGAGAGATGCGGTTCACATGCTACAGCGAGGAGAAGGGACAGAGGAGAGACACACGTACTTCATCTTAGTGAACAATCGCTGTCTGAATGAGACTCTCCATAATCATTATCATGAAAATAAACGTAGTAGGTTTAAAGTATGTTATTTTAAAAGTTACTGTGACTATGTTTATATATAAAGGTTGTATTGAGTTTCAAGGAAAATATAGGTTGATATGGAGTTTATATTGAAAATAAAGGTAGATATTGAAAATATTATTGTTTTTTATATCATAATGCCTACATCATTCCAATGAAGTGGACTTCAGCATAGTATGTGGAAGTCCTTCATTTGAATATATTATGGTTTTCTATATATAGGAAAGTTTGAACATACCTCATATTTTGTTTCTCTCTTTCTTTCTTTTTGTTGGGTGGTAGCTTTCCTTTTATATTTGTTTCAAGTTATTTTGCATAATAATATCTATTATATTTGTTTCAAGTTATTTTGCATAATAATATTGATTGTTTTGTATCTTTCTAATATTTTATTTAGAGGATAGTGTTATTTAGAGAGTGGAAAATTCTATAAAATCATAATACAATTTCAAAATGAGATAGTAATAATTATAGTCATCATTGCACAATCATTTAGAGAGTAATAATTATGGTCATCATTGCATAATCATTGACCAATACCATACAATAATATTTTAAAATTAAACAAAGTATTCCATCAAAATCCTTTTAGTGGCTTTGAGTATCAACCTTGATTTTAGATTTGTGTAGTGCATCAAACTTATTGGTTGAAATGGAGGAAATCACTTGGTGCTTCCTGAATTGACAGAATTACCTTTCTCGAATTATCATTGCTTTAGAATTCCCAGTGCTTCTTGAATTAATGTATTTTGAAATCGAAAGGGCAATTACATGTACTACAAAAGTTCAAAAAAAGGGATCTAATTTGGAAATCAAGAACAATCTAAGAATTGGAACCCATCCACATAAATGTTTAAATAGTGAGGCCTCAATTTGGTAGCCGAGGTCGATTATAAAATCATGACTAGGGACAAGGTGAACTAATGAAGAGAGGTCTTGATTTGAGAATCATGTTGATCATGAAGTTAGGCTAAAAAAAGGTTTCGAGCAAAACTTCGTTAAATTTGGGAGCATATTGTTGTGCTACTTATATGTGTAATATAATGCACTCATTAATTATCAATCCAGGATTCGTAATCAACAGAGTTACACGACACCAGTAAGAAAGGTAATTCTAATGTCATGAGTATTGAACTATTCTAGATTATGCATGCTGGAAATAAAACAAACTAGCAAATCAAAACACACTTTGGTTGTCTTTCACAGAGAGGCTATCTAATCCATTATGGCACATGCAAATATGAGATGGAGTTCTTTGACAAATCAACTCTACTATCTGACCCAGAAAACTAACTATGCAATCATACTTCTGAAAGGGAAATCACACATCAATCATCAAGACATAGCATGGGTAGTTCAATAGTCAATATACTCAGTATGTTGTGGTTCACAATGTGCTGTTGTGGACTTCACTAGTTCTCCTTCAAATATGTTTGACTACTGTTGCCAACATTTATGTCCATGAAATGAAATCAAATTCATAAAAACAGAAACAGAGCATATGCAAAATATCTCTAAGCAATTGAAGCCTAAACTAAACTATAATGCTATCATCTGAAACGATCAAAGCTTCAGCTAGTCTAACATTTATACTATTGAAATCAACTACTAACACTAATCTATAAGGATGCTGACCTTTGTTGGGCGGTGGGCCCTTGCCGCTTCAATAGGTTAGAGACTGGAGTCTACAATAAGCTTTCTTTCAATCCACGGATTCCTCTTACTCAAATTTTAAAACATAAAATCAAACTATGCTAACAAATCAACTCACATTCTTTCATAAATGATCAAGAACTGGAAATAATTGACATCTTTCTATTAAAATTCAACTCAAAACCTGTTCTGCAATATGTAACATTGCTTCACATATTGTGTTATGTTAACCCTCTACTACTTCCACCATCATTTCCATGACTATTTAAACAGTCTTAGTCGTGAAACACAAGGAGGTGAGATCTTTAGCAAATCAGTCAATTGTCAAATTTATATATTTGGTTACATATTTTTAAGCTTCATCCTCATGACACGAAGTGTATGAGGATGAAGAAAATAAACAAACTAGCTTAACATAACCTTACTAAAGATTTGATGATTCAACAAACATCTAACAATTATCTTGGGCATGATCTGGAGCTAAACTCGGTATATTTTGCTTCCTGTATTGGTACTAGATCGTGATACGTGAGATTCGGTAAATGGTACCGGATTCGAACAATGCACAAGTGGTTGGTACCGGATCGCGATAGTCTGCGGCTGTTGGTATCGGATCATGACAGATGAGATTCGGTACCGGATCTAAATGGAAGGTGCGCTTGGTATCGGATTCGGACAGTGGCAATATGGCGCATAAGTATCAGATGGCTGAGCTGGTACAGAAAGGTTCGTCTCATCTAGAGGTCAAAGGTTACACATGGCAAATTAAAACATTAGTACATGAAACATTTAATCTCCTAGCTCAATAAACCACAAAAATGCATGAATTAATTATACTTTACCTTATGACCTCATCAATGGCTAATGGTAGTGTTCTTTGTCATTTATCAAATCTTAGGTAAGCCAAAAAGGTACACATGAGGAGTATAATAGGGTAGTGGGGATGTCAATTTAGATGCTCAACATTCCACCATTCCAAAACCATTGCATGTCCTCATGCAACTGAAACAAACGCAAAATTTTCAAAATTTGAGACTCCATTCTTTACTTCTGTGGATCAATGATGTTGATGTCTGGGGCTTCTACTTTTAGCTCCCTTTTTATGACCCTAATGTATTGTAAGAGTCTTAGTACCTTCTTGAGCTTATTAGAAGTCCCTTCATTGTCATATTGAATTTGTTGGTTGGTTGCCTTTAGTTGCTCCTTTTCATTTTTGATATACTTATCCTATTGTTGGTATTCCTTCACGTCTTGTTGAAGTTCCTGGTTTTGTTTTTGCAGCTCCTCAATATTTTTATTCATCTGTGCTTTTGTTAAAGTTCTTGTTGACTCCATTGTTTCTGGCTGAATGTATTCTCTTTCCTCCACTTCCTCCCTCATCCCACATAAAGTAATAGTGACTTGTTCCTCGGTCAAACTAGGGATGTCATATTGGACTGATAGGTCTTCAGAAAGGGAGGTAAGATCTATTGGATCTTCATGTGTATGAGGACTGACAACTGATTTTCCTTTCTTTGTCATGCTCTTTGTGGTTCTTCTACAAGGGGGTACTAGATCAGGGGTGCTCACAGGCTTCATTTTCTTCTTTTCTATTTGTGGAATGGTTTCAGGGGATTGTTCTATAGACTATTCACTTTTTTTTTTTGAGCTATTTCCCTTTCCTTACAATTTTTGTCTTAAGACCCTTCTCCTCAAGTGATATTGTTGAAGTCTCCTCTACTAGCTTGGTTTTACCTTTTGATTCTTGACTTTTAAAAGTCTTATTGACTGTGGAAGAGGGCCCTGCTTGTTTACTAGCTTTTTCGTTTTGGCTCACTATTCTGGATGAAGATGGAGTTGCCTTATCTTTCTTGCCCATTTTCTTTTGAGGTTCCTTATATTTCTCTAGAGCAACCTGGGCTTTCTCTACAGGTTTGTTTTCTTTGGAAAGGTGTTGAGTGATGAGGATTTTCCAGCTAATCTTTTGCTTCCTGATTTCATGTAAAACTAACATCTTAATGAGACCTTGATGGTAAATGCTAGTTTTCTCAGTTTTGGATAGGGATTTGACACCTCTTACCATCTTGTTCAGACTCATCCATAAAAAATATGGGAAATCAATTTCAGGGCCTCCTTCAAAGTGTAATATAAGCCTAAGATGATATATGAAGGTTACAACATACCTGCCCTCACAAGTGAGGAATCGTTGAAGACTAGCAAGCATTGGATGGTATTCTTCCTTGATATAGTTCCTAGGAATCCCCTTTTTCCAATCAGGGTGTTGATAGTCTTCTTTCAAAAATCGTTGGCACATTTCCTTGTTGATTCCTACTCCTTTTAAATACTTGGCTCCTCTGTTAGGTAATCCCATGACTTCCCTTAAGGTTTCTTCATTGATTGTTATCTGTAGATTTCCTATATGTGCAATATCTCCATCGTAACCCTGAATAAATGCGTGAGATACCTTCTCATGCCAGCCTGTGAATTTTTCCAAAAATGGCATCCATCCCAATCTAGCATACTTCTCTCTACACAGTTGGAACTCCTCGGTCTCTCTATAAATCTGGAAGACTAGTTCATGTCTACTAACAACCATCTTTATAAATTGTGAGAAAAAAAGAAAATCAGGCTGTAGTGCAAGGATTTAGTCAGCTGATGAGGGTAAGGGTTTGGTACTGGAGATCATAGAGAGGAGTAAGCTCGGGACTTGGAGAAAAGTTGATAATGATAAAACAACTATGGTGATGGTGCTGCTAATTCAAATGGTGAGTTTAAGAAAATATGTCACAAAGGGAAATTAAGACAAGATGAGGCTCATCTGGATGGCTTTGTCACCCAGATAAGTCATTTCATTTTTGCCCATTTAGCGTAATGATGGGGACAGAACGTTGTGTGTCGAAGAATCATTGTTGTTTTGGATAGGTGATTGGACCTCTGAGCGGTGAATTTGATGTTGAATCATGGCTCATGACACAAGATAAGTTCATGATTTGCTTAAGGATGAAGCACGTTCATGGCCCATCATTACTAGACATGCTCCATATTCACACTTTTGATGTAATTTTTTCTTCAACTATTTTCAAGCGCTTATGTGATGAGAGGATTGATTAAGGTTAAGCATATGGGTATGAGGGAAGTGAAATTTAGGTGCATGGCTTTAACACTAAGGTCATAAAATCTAGTATATGTTTTCATACCTCTTGTAGTTTTATAAGAAAGGGAAAATAAATAATACCATTTTACCTTTTTTTTTACCATTGTATAATCAATACCCATAGTATATGTGTATGCCTTTGTATTTGAAGCTTGTAGATTGTCAGAGTTCATCTTTTTAGGCTGGAGTTTTCTGGAAGCTTTGTACTAGAAATTCTTGTACTTCATGAAACTTCTTTATTCTATGCTTATCATCTTTTGTGTTTGGTTCTGCAGGGCTGTAGGATGATCATGCTGATTTCTAAAGATGAGATATGTGTCCGAAAAAGAGTTCTGAAGGAGCTTCTTTGACCCTCTCCCATGTCAAGGATGTTGCATATCCTTATGCAAGAAGATCCAACACTCTGTATCATAATGGAGAAAAGATGATAAGAGAAAGGAAACCAAATCAAACTCCAAAATTACATTTATCACCTAGCATATGATCACATGCCTAAAAAATTGAAATTGCCTTTCTTTTGATGACTTATTAACAAGGGTAGCATTCAACAGTGAAAACATGGAGGTTTTTATATTTTTTCTAGAAGAACAGATCCAACCTAACTTGCTTCAAAGATTTACTATCATTAGATGTTATGGATAAATTTCACAGTATAAGTAGATTAGACTCCCTAGTTACGGCTCCACTCTTAAGAAGTTTCCTTTTTAGGTAATGTAGGCTTTAGATGTCAAACTGGTAGGGTTGACTTAGGGTAATTCTCAAATGTACATTTGCTTGTAATAATTCTCTTTGTTTAGTAATATGGATTTGTATCTCATAAATGTTAACAATGAGTTTTGCTTGTAGTGTTCATCTTTTAGATGACAAAAGTGGATTTTTCAATTAGACAAGTATAGATGAGACATTTCTCAACCAGAACCCACTGCCAACAAGCCTGTTCATTACTTCGGCTGGGTAGTTGTGATAATTAGTGAGAGACATCCCTCCCCCAAGAAGAATGCCCCATTTCCAACAGGCCTATTTAGTACCCTGATGGGTTTTCATAGTCATACCATAGACCGGTACCTGCTGCTAGCAGACCTGTTCAGTATCCCGACAGGTTAGTATCTTAAACCCTTTTTCCATTAGAGGCTTCTTGTCCATAGTCACCTATTTCAATTTTATTAAAGAGTGTTTTTGCATGGTGACTCGTCTGAAAACCTTTTTATAGGTTGGGATGGTATTGGGTTGGAAAGGTGTATTCTCTTATTTGGATCTCCTTAAAGATTTGTCCGAAGGAAAAATAAACTTTTGTATTGCACATTGGATCCAGATGTATAATTTTGTTTGAGTTTGTCCATAAGAGAATGAACTAAAGTTACCTTAGGGCACTAATACATCCTCTTCCATAAAAGTTTTCCTAGTGTTCCCTTGACAGAGAGTGTTCATATACTCATATGTTACTCTTTAGAAAAGATAATCCAATGAATACTATTGAAGTCTAGTTAGGGTGAGATAGTTACTTGTAGGCTAATATAGTTTTTATCCCTTTAATCAAGTTGAAATATTGGATAAGGGCAACCTCTAGACTTTAAAGAAGATTAAGCATGGGTTTTTTTTTACAATCATAGGTAAATATTATGTTTTCTTTGTCAACCAAAAGAAATTAAAATACTTCCTTTTAGCTAGGAACATAACCAAAAGAAATTAAAAATTCTTCCTTTTAGCTAGAAACAAAACCAAAAGAAATTAAAGATACTTCCCTTTAGTCAGCAATAGAACAAAAATAAATTATTGCTTCATAAGGGCTGCCATTTGATGTTGCATTCATCTTCTTAGTTCCAGCTTAAATGGTTGTTGCATGGCTTCATACTTCATATTAGTTGACATAAGCTTTTGAAATATACATAGCATTCCTTGTCAATTAGGTGATGTCTCCTGATAGTACTATATAAGGACAGACTTCTGGTACCAGACTAGCACAGGACTGTTGGTACCGTACCAAAACAAGATTTCTGGTACCGGAGCAAAACAGAGTGTTGTTGATGCCTACAAACTGATGTTTAGCAAGTTCTTGAAGGATCAAATAAATTATAGAAATATACTTACAAAGATAAAATGTGAAAGTAAAACAAAATGAGGTAAGAATCCCTTGTTACCTTTAGCTTATTAACATAATCCAAACCTATTTACAAAAGTTTTAAAAATAAACCAATCAATCAATGTGGATCAGTAGGAAGGTCTCCTTCCTTACTGATCACCTGCATATCTGAATTCTGTAGTATACGAGTAAAAAATTCCTCTTTTGATAGGGGTTTGTTATAAATTCTCAGTCGGTGACCATTCACAAGTAGTGGTGTTTGTTGTTCGTTAATTATTTTTATCATGATTGAACCATTGTCATAGACATTGTAAATTTCGTAAGGTCCCATCCAACGAGTAGTTAACTTACCTTTGAAGTTTTGAATCTGTTGTCATACAACGGGGCCCAATCTTCTTATTGAAATTTTTTCTTTTTGAGATACTTGTCATGCCATTTTGTTCTCTTCTCTTGAATGAGGGTGGTTCTTTGAAATGCTTCCTACCTAATTTTTTCCAACTCATTAAGCTGCAAGAGTCTTTGTTGCTGGGCTTCATCCAAGTTCATGCCAACTTGTACTACAGTCCTGAAGGTTTTGATCTGGAATTCTATGGGGAGAAGTACATGCTTCCCATACACCAACTCATAGGGTGTATGTCCTGTTGTATTCCTCCAGGTGATTCTATAAGCCCATAAGGCTTCTAGTAATTTGTCAGCCCAGTCCTTGTGGTGTAGCTGTATTGTTTTGGTAAGAATGGACTCAATAACTTTGTTGGTAGATTCTACTTGTCCATTTTCCTATGGATGGTAGGGTGTAGATTTCCTATGTTTAATTTGGTACTATTTTGTAACATCTTTGACTAGATTAGAGGTAGATTGAGTTCCCTGACCAGTCACAATTTCTTGAGGTATACCAAATCTAGTAAAGATGTCATTAAAAAGGAAATCTACCACTGATTGTTCACTTGCAGCTAGTAAATCTTTTGCTTCAACCCACTTAGTCACATAGTCAGTTCATACAAGTATGTACTTTTTCTTTTTAGATGCAGGATTAATGGGCCCTACAAAATCTAATGCCCATTTCTCGAAAGGCTCAATGACTACTTGGGCTTGAAGTGGCATTTGGTCTCTTGCAGTAGGCTTACCAATTTGTTGGCATTCATCACAATTGGATACATAGGTTTTAGCATCTTTGAAAATATGAGGCCAATAATAACCATATTGCAGAACTTTATAAGCGGTCCTCTTGTCTGCGAAGTGTCCTCCACAAGGAACATCATGGCAGGCTTCCAAAATATCATGAATTTCATCTTCCCTTGCACATCTCCCGATTACCACTTAGCTGAATTACTTTTTGTTTTTCTCTAGGAGACAATTTTTGAGGCATCTTTCCTGTCACAAGACAGTTAGCTACATCTGCATACCAAGGAGTGAATGTAGAAATAGAAAACAAATTTTCATCAGGAAAGTTATCTTCTATTGGTGTGTTATCTCCCAAATGAATCATTCTAGACAAGAAATCAGCCACAAAATTATCCTTACCAGGTCTATCAATAATGTTGATATTGAACTCTTGTAATAGTAACAACCATCTTGTAACTCTAGGATTTGTTACAGGTTTTTTCATTAAGAATTTGATGGCTGAATGATCGGTGTGTACAAAAGCTTGATATCCTATAATATAGTGTCTAAATTTATTGTTAGCATGGACCACAACTAGCAATTATTTTTCTGTGACTGTATAAATAACTTCAGCTGGAGACATATTTTTACTGACATAGTAAATAGCATAAGGAATTTGATTTTCCCTTTCTCCAAGAACTGCCCCAAGATCTATGTCTGATGCATCGATACAGATATGAAAAGGAAGGGACCAATTTGGTCCTCTTAATACAGGGCTAGTTGACAATTTCTGTTTTAGAATCTCAAAAGATATTTGGCATTCATCATCCCACTTGAATTCGGCTTCTTTAGATAATAACTTGAATAAAGGGGTAGCTTGGCTTGTAAAATTAAGAATGAATCTTCTATAGTAGCCAACATGCCCTAGAAAGCTGCGAACTTCCTTTTGTGAGGAAGGTATTCTGATTTGTGTGATAATATGAATCTTTGTCGGATCAACTCTCATTCAAGAACTAGAGACGTGATGTCCCAAAACGATACCTTCAGTGAGCAACATTTTTGACTTTTCATTACTTAGAAAAAGATTAGTTTCCTTACACCTAATCAAGAATTTTTCTAGACTGGTCAAAGCTTCCTGGAAGTCTTTTCCGTGGACTGTAAAGTCATCCATGTAGACTTCCATGCAATCATTGGTCAAGTCAGAGAAAATGGCTAGGAAAACCCTTTGAAAAGTGGCCGGGGCATTGGAGAGTCCAAAAGGAAGAACCATATAAGCATAGGTTCCCCATGGGCAGGTGAAAGTGGTCTTCTCCTGGTCTTAAGGTGCTATTTGTAATTGGTTATAACCACTAAACCCATCTAGGAATGAAAAATGCTTCTTTCCAGACAAGGTATCCAACCCCTGATTAATAAATGGCAAGGGAAAATAATCCCTATGGGTGTCTTTGTTCAACTCCCTGAAGTCTACACATATTCTCCACTTACCATTTTTCTTGGGAACTATGACAAATGAAGACACCCATTGACTATTTGAAATGGGGTATATGAGATTGGCTTGAAGGAGTTTTTGCAATTCCTCTTTTACAATATCTTTAAGGGTTGGATTCATCCTTCACTGAGGCTTTCTAACTGGTCAGATTTGGTCATTAGTGTAGATATGATGTGTGCATGTGTCAAGGTGAATGCCTTTCATGTCTGCATAATCCCATGCAAAGGAATCAAATTGTCTTTGGAACATTTCAATTACTTGTGTCTTTTGTTATGGTTCCAAACTAGAGTTGATATACAAGGGTTTTCCTGGGCTAATCTCAACAAGTTTAGTACTTTCTTCCTTCTCTGAGAGAGCTAGTGATAAAGTGTATAATTGAGTGATATCATGGTGCCAAGTTTGTTGAAATTCAGAACTGAAAATGTTTGAAAACTCTACAAAAGACCTCGAATATTCAATACAATTTGTATCAACCAAAAATAAACTTAAGACTTGTTCATTTGATATTTCTTGCATTCCTTTTACCTGTTCAAGTGTTAATAAGGGTCTGATGAAATTTTCTTCTCCATAAGATTTTTTTAACCAGACAGGTATCTCTTGTGTCGCTTGGGCAGGAGGAAAGAG
>JZKD02S1688299.1:674521-698339 GCA_000966675.3 Picea glauca | reverse complement strand
GGGGGGTTGTTTTTGAATCTTTAGAGCTTACAAATCTACCCTTATTATCTCTATATCTATGCATAAAATGGAAATTTTGATTCTTAGTTGAATTGAAATCCTAATTCTATCTAGAAGGTAAGAAGTCAACCTGGCTTTGGAGAACCCCACTCTAGTGGCCGCGTGGCTCTTCACTCATGTCTTAGACGTTTTATCCTCCTCCCTCAAGCGGCTTTTAACATCATTTAAAAACTATGCAAACAATCTAAGATAAAAATCACTTCCTACCATTTACAACTCCCCGACAATGGCGCCAAAATGTTGTGCTACTTATATGTGTAATATAATGCACTCATTAATTATCAATCCAGGATTTGTAATCAATAGAGTTACAAGACACCAGTAAGAAAGGTAATTCTAATGTCATGAGTATAGAACTATTCTAGATTATGCCTGCTGGAAATAAAACAAACTAGCAAATCAAAACACACTTTGGTTGTCTTTCACAGAGAGGTTATCTACTCCATTATGGAACATGAAAATATGAGATGGAGTTCTTTGACAGATCAACTCTGCTATCTGACCCAAAAAACTAACTATGCAATCATACTTCTAAAAGGGAAATCACACATCAATCATCAAGACATAGCATGGGTAGTTCAACAGTCAATATACTGAGTATGATGTCATTCACAATGTGTTGTTGTGGACTTCACTAGTTCTCCTTCAAATATGTCTAACTACTGCTACCAACATTTATGTCCATGAAACAAAATCAAATTCATAGAAACAGAAACAGAGCATATGAAAAAGATCTCTAAGAAATCGAAACCTAAACTGAACTATACTGCTATCATCTGAAAAGATCAAATCTCAGCTAGTCTAACATTTATACTATTGAAATCAACTACTAACACTAATCTATAAGGATGCTAACCTTTGTTGGGCAGAGGGCCCTTGCCGCTTCAAGAGTTCAGCGATTGGAGTCTACAGTAATCTTTCTTTCAATCCACACATTCCTCTTACTCAAATTTTAAAACATAATATCAAACTATGCTAACAACTCAACTCACATTCATTCATAAATGATCAAGACTTGGAAATAATTGACATCTTTTTATTAAACTTCAACTCAAAACCTGTTCTGCAATATGTAACATTGCTTCACATATTGTGTTATGTTAACCCTCTACTACTTCCACCATTCTTTCCATGACTATTTAAACAGTCTTAGTCATGAAACACAAGGAGGTGAGATCTTTAGCGAATCATTCAATTGTCAAATTTATACATTCGGTTACATATTTTTAAGCTTCATCCTCATGACACGAAGTGTATGAGGATGAATTAAATAAACAAACTACCTTAACATAACTTTGCTAAATCTTTGATGATTCAACAAACATCTAACAATTATCTTGGGCATGGTCTGGAGCTAAACTTGGTATATTCTTCTTCCTGTATTGGTACCATATCGTGACAGGTGAGATTCAGTAAATGGTACCGGATTCGAATAGTGCACAAGTGGTTGGTACCGGATCACGACAGTCTACGGCCGTTGGTACCGGATCATGATAGGTGAGATTCGGTACCGGATCTAAATGGAAGGTGTCCTTGGTACTGGATTCAGACAGTGGCAATATGGCGCATAAGTACTAGATGGATGAGCTGGTACACAAAGGCTGGTCTCATCTAGAGATCAAAGGTTACATGTGGAAAATTAAAACATTAGTACATGAAACCTTATACTTTACCTTATGACCTCATCAATGGCTAATGGTAGTGTTCTTTGTCATTTATCCAAGCTTAGGTAAGCCAAAAAGGTATAGATGAGGAGTATAATAGGGTAGTGGGGATGTCAATTTAGAGGCTCAACACATGTTCAAAGTTCAAACCATGGGTTAACAAGAGGCTTGATTGGAAAATTGAATTTAATTTGGAAATCAGAAGGGATTTCAAGTGCCAAAACTAGATGAATGACTCAATCAATAGATCGGGCTAGATTTCGAAGTCGGAGAAATTTGAAAAGGTGAAAGGAACAAGGCCCAATAACAACATCAAATTTTGTCTTTGAAAAGGAAGAATTCAAATTCAAACTCATAACAATTAGGATCAGTTCATAAAAGTGTTCGAGTAGGCAAGCCCCAATTTGGCAGTTGGGCCTGATAATGAAGTTGAGGAAAGAGCATAGATGAAATTGTGAAGGGAGACCCCAATTTGAGAATTTAGTCAATCATGAACTTGAGCTTAAAAAACTTTAAGCAGGACTTCATCAAAATTTCTATTTGGAAATCAATCTTGATTATGAAATCAAGAGAGAGATCGAGCATTAAAAACAAATGAATGACCCTGTCAACAAATCAGGCCCAATTTAGAGATCGAGGAAAAATTAGAATGAAGTGAAAAGATGAAGGAGAAATTCTTGATCATGACTAGTCAAACTTAAAAGGAAGGACTCAAGTTTGAACTAAGTTAAACTAAAAATTGACTGAGGAAAAAGTAATTAATGTAATGGAAGGATAAGAAACCAAGTTATAATCAAGCAAGTGAGACATGAAGGCTTGTCTGACTTATCCATTTTCGAAAGAATGATTAGGGTTTTGAATCAAACAAGGAACCAATGTCTCTTTAAAGCCTAAATAAATCATATTCAAACTAAAAAGAGAAAAGAGGATCCCCAAGTAAAACTCAAAACTATGGGGGTTGTTGAGGGCTCAACAGATGGAAACACAATGGTTGAGCTCATGAATCTCTAAATCATTACTATTCAATCATATCTTTTAATAGGAAGCCTAAATTTTTAGGAAACTTGTACCTTATAATTCTAACAAATGTATTATTTCATTCATTCTTGCATAATATGAACCTAGAGTATCCCAATCATACATATTTTCTGAATTGGTAGATTTTATGGAAGATAGATAGTATGGAGTTGATATCCTCTAAATATTCAATTGATCTTTTGGGTAATAATGATAATCACAAAATTTTGCTTAAATGGGACTGAAAATTTGAGTGGATATATTGTTTCAGTTCTCTATGGTATTGATCCACTTATCGTGAGCATCCATAGTGTCAATGGAGTCACCATGCCATCACATACCTTGCTCCTTTGTCTGTTCAAATTCATCTGGTTAATAAGATGCTTCACTTGGTTAGAAGAAGTGACTTATTTTGTGCCATATAAAGTACCTACATGTTAGTGAGTTAAGAACAGGGCACATGGGGTTCACCTTAAAATCAAATCAATTATTCCATCAAACTCATTTAATAAATTCAAATTATTCTAGGATTTGAGAGTAAAAAGATTGAATTTAGATGCATGTATTGCGTCGAACTTAAGTTTATATTTCGAACTCAAAAGTGAAATTTCATGTATTACCAAAGTTTGAAAAAAGTCGGGTTCCAATTTGAAAATCAAGAGAGACGTAAGAATTAGTATCTACTCATACAAATTTTCAAGTAAGGAGGCGCCAATTCGGCAGTTGGGGCCAATCATGAAATTGGGACTTCGCCATACAAGTATTTGGGGAGGGAGGCCCAAATTTGGTAGCCAGGTCCAATTGAAAAATAAGGACAAGGGAAGATGTGAAGTAGTGAAGAGAGGTCCTAATTTGAGAATCAAGTCGATCATTAAATTAAGATAAAAAAAGGTTTCGACCAAAACTTCATCAAATTCAAAAGCAAGTTCAAAGTTTGAACCATGGGTTGACAGGATGTCTGAATAGAAAATCAGATTCAATTCGGAAATCAAGAGCAATTTTAAGTACCAAAAGTAGACGAATGACTTGATTAAAAAATTGGGCCTGATATCAAAGGTGGAGAGAAATTCTAAAAGGTGGAGGAACAAGGCTCGATCACAACGTCAAAATTTGGCTTTGAAAAGGAAGAACTTGAATTCAAACTCTTAACTTTCAGGATCCATTCATAAAAGAATTCAAGTAGGAAGGTCTTGATTTGCTAGTTGGGTTCGATCAAAAAACCAAGGAAAGAGAGTAGATGAATTTGTGAAGGAAGGCCCGGATTGGAGAATTGAGGTGATCATGAACCTGGGCTTAAAAATATCGGCAAGACTTCATCAAAGTTCGAGATCTAGGTCCAAAAATTTGAGCCACGGGTTAATTGGAATAAAAAAATTTCAATCAAAACCTTGATGAAAATAGGAGAGAGCTTAAGCACTAAAATAAATTAATGACCTAACTGACAAATCAAGCCCAATTTTGAATGACGTGAAAATTGATGCATTAAGGTAAATTAAAAACTAATTAAGGAAGAAAAAATTATGGAAGGGAGAGAAACAAAGTCATAATCTGATTTGGATTTTATGAGCAGAATGAAATGAATACAGATTATTACTAAACAATGCTAACATAGAATAACAAATATACATTAAAACTGGTTTTTATTCAATAAGGAAATAAGTTGAAACTATAAAATGCAGTGGAAAACAAGCTTACTGGAATGGTGGCGAGTTATCTCTGAGAAGAGATGTGACGACTATGCTCATTTAGAAGAAGTTGATTACAATGAGGCTCTCAAGGAATTTTTACAATAAGCATGAATTCCAAAACGGTATAAATCCAAAGACCTAACCCTAGGAGATGAAACGCCAAAAGTCATTTGGGCCCCGTTGGCGTAAGCTAGTACATCAACTTCCCGGGGTCGTAACTTTTGCATACGATCTTTGTTTTAGGGGAGCGATAGCTTGTTGGAAAGGTATATATGAGGACTACACACTTTTCCATAAAACACTAACTTCACATGCTATTTCACTTTGGAGATCCCTAAAAACATTGTTTAGGGCCTCAAAATGGCCCGGGAAGTCAAGGACCTAGAAACTAGGAAAAAAATACCAAACTGCAAAATTGCAAAAAATGAACTAGTTGGAATAGGTGGGAGGCCACCGAAATCCATCTAGATCAATATCCCCCCCTTAAGAAGCAATGGTATCCATTGCATTGATTTCCCCCATCATATGAGAAAATTTCTGTTGAATTTGACCTCAGGTGAGCCATTTTCCTTGGTGCATGAGTTGCCCTGCATTGAAAACCTGATAAAGTTGGATCCTTTCTTGTCGAGTTCCAAAATGTACCCATACTCGTTCAAAGAAGAGTATAACAATGTCTTCTAATGTGATGATTTTGTTGCAGGCGGCTAGAATCGCCATCATGGAAAAGTGATCAACAACCAAAAAAACACAGTCATTTCCCCTCTTGGTGGACGGAAGGCCCGACATGTAATACATTGAGATGGATTCCCATGTCCTTTTAGGAGTAGGAAGAGGGGTGTACAGGACCTGTTTCTTAGTGTTCGGTTTGGAAATAGCACAAGCAGTGTAGGACCTGATATACTTACCGACATCATGTCGAAGTTTTTTCCAGTAGAAATGTTTCTGTAGCACTACCACTATTTTTTCGATGCCGAATTTTTTGGCCACCCGATTGTATTGGGATTCACAAACCATCCTTTGTCGTTTGCATGAGGGAACTTTGAGATAGACCAGATGGCACAAAATCCCATCTTGAACATAGAAATTAGTGACAGTTGAGTTTGTGCCCAACATTTGGTAGGTAGTGGCCAATTCAGGGTTTGTCTCATAGAGGTGGGGCCATCTGGAGGTCTCATGGCTGCAAGAGTCTAGCACTATGGTGAGGGTCGCAACTAGAGGTCAGATGAGGAAATCAATGACTCGATTGGTACTTCATGTTTTATACTTGATGTTGAGGTGGAACTGCTGCAAGTATGTGGAGCACTTCTGATGGCAGTCATTTTGCAATTTGCCTTATGTCTGCATGAACTGCAGAGGCTTATGATCAATGTGGATGACTATCTACTTCCAAAGACTGTAATGTCTCCACTGGTAGATGGATTTCACAATGGAGTACATTTCTATGTCGTAATTATGGTACTTACGAAGAACATTTGATAGTGTCTCACTATGATAGGCCATTAGGTGGTTGTGTTGAGTGAGAACAACACCCACAACATAGTCTGAAGCATCTGTCTCGATCTCAAAGGGTTATTGCAGGTCCAGTAATGAAATTACTGGGGCTAATCATAAGTTCTTATTTAAATCATTGAACGCTTGTTTTTATGACAGGCCCCACACAACTTTCTCCTTACCACCACCCCTGGATACTTAGCTGAGGGCCCATGCAATATGGGAGAATCCCAACACAAACTTGCAATAGAAATTCGCCAGGCCTAAGAAGCTCTGAAGCTTAATGAGTGTGGTTGGGGTTGGTGAGTCACGGATGACCTATATCTTAGTTGGATCCACATGCACACCATGATGATCAATGATGTAGCCTAGGTAATGGACCTTGCCCATGCCGAAGGAGAATTTTCCAAGTTGGCATATAGCCTGTGTTGTTGCAGGGTGTGTATACCCTATTGAATATGTTGCAAGTGTTACACCCAAGTCTTTTTGTGGATGAGGATGTCATCCAGATAAACCACTACAAAAGTATTGGTGAAAGGTCACAGGATATCATCCATCACCCTCATGAAAGTTGTTGGAGCATTTTTCAAACCAAAGGGCATGACCAACCATTCAAAAAGACCTTCGACTTGAAGGCGGTCTTCCATACATATGTCTGTTCTATTGGGACCTGTTGGTATCCAAACTTTAGATCAATATTACTGAAGTATTTGGCCCTCGTGAGTTGATCAAGAAGGTCATCAATTCAGGGAATTGTGTACCAATTATGGACTGTGATTTTATTTAGGGTATGGTAATCAATGCAGAGTCACCAGGTCTTGTAATTATTCTATACCAGCACCATTGGGCTCCCATAAGGTGATGATATGGGACAGATATGCCTCTTGTGGAGTAGTTCTTATATCTGTAGCTTGATCTCATCATTCTCTAACAGAGAGAGGTGGTAGACTGGCCCATTGGGAAACGATGCGTCGAGGGTCAGATCAATGGGATGTTTGATCTGATAGTGAAGAGGTACCTGGGTAGGTGAGGAGAATATATTTGAGTATTCTTCCACAACCTTATCCACTTGATTCTGCTGCATGGAGAGGTCGGCCACGGAGGCCTTGGATGTGGCTGTGATCTTTCGCTCAGTCCGAGAGAATATCACAAAGAATACAAACTTGTTGGTCTGAGAGATGGCCTTACTACATTTCTTAGCAGATCAAGGAAATACTACTAGGTGGGATTGCCTCGGGTATCCTATACAGTTTTCTATTCAAAGTAATAATAATAGTTCGAGGCCTAGATTCATATAATGCATGAAGTTTCCACAAAATTTAAGGTTGGCCCAAAAGAACATTACAAACTTCTAGAGGAGAAACATCACACAATACCTCATATTTGAAGGGCTTGATGTCATACGACAGGAGACACTGTTGGTTGATGTGGATATCACTTCCTTGGCAGAGCCATCCAATGTTGTAGGGATGTGAGTGCAGCGTTGTCAACAGGTCTATCCACTTGACGACCTATGTTGAGATGAGGTTATTATGGCTACCGCTATCCACGTTTAAGTGTAGTGGGGTTCCTTTCACCCACATCTGTGAATGAAAAAGGTGTTCGCATTCCTCTGGCTCATTTGGTTCACTGGGTTAGAGCTTGGTGGTAGAAATGATGGCACTGGGTTCCACATCAATGATCTGTCTCTCCCTTTATGGTTTTGACTCCGAGTCGAAACCTGTATATGATTCAGAGGCTTTCACCTCCGCCACCAACGAATGCTTGAAGTGACAATCAACAATGTTATGCCATGGGATCTTGTGGAAGTTGCACCACTTCCAGGTATCTTTCTTTGTCTTTTTGGTGTCCTTCTTTGCTTGCATCTTGGAATGGTTGTCCTAATGTTTTCCATATTTTCTTTATATTTTGTTCAGTGGGTTGGGGCCATCCTTTCCTGGATTTTGTTGTGAGGGGTTCCTAGGCCCAAATTTCCACGTCTTTTCTTTAAGATTCTACATGATTTTAATGACATATCGATAGGACATGCCCAAGGATGAGATGTACATAAACTCCATTTCAGCTTGTATGTATGTATGCAAAGCATGACGATACTTGAGTACCAAATGTCTCTCAGAATCTTTGATACCTAGCTTGGTGTGCAAGGTATGGAAGATATTTGTGAACTCTGGCATGGCTTGGTCTCTTTCCTGCCGCAGTGTGATCCATTTTGTATACGAGTTGTCATAGATTCTGATAGGGTAGTATTGTTCCCTTAATATCATCCTTGAAGGACTTCCAGGTGACCGCGACTATAAATAATGAGGGTTCCTCTGTTCACTTTTTATCACAGGAAGTCTCCCACCAATATTTGACACGTGGAATGGCTTTGAGGAGCGCAAAAGATATCTTCTCTCTATTCAAAAAGTTATGGACCAAAAAATACCCTTCTAGCAGATTTAACCATTTGTCTACAATGTCTGTGTCTATCTGACCTTCAAATATAGTAATATCAAAGTTGATTTGTACCTTGAAGGGGATGATGCTTCCTCTTAAGGAAGATGTGTCGCCTGTTGGTAGTCGTTGAAGGATTTGCATAAACATATCCATCATCTCCTTCCTCTGTTGCATGAGGGCTTCCTTGATAACCATTTTTAAAGGATCTCATGTTCTGTCGTCTTTATTTTCTCCCTCCATGAGAGGTCGCTTGCGCATGCGAGAGATTTTGTCCTTAAGGGAAACAAGCTCAAGACCCAATTCTTTGTACCCAAACCTCATCAGGGACATGCATTAAAAATGACAAGGAGAAGACCTCTTTGATACCAATGATCTGTATTTTATGAGCAGAATGAAATGAATACAGATTATTACTAAAAGAATATAACATAGAATAAGAAAGATACAGTAAAATTGGTTTTTATTCAATAAGGAAATAAGATGAAACTATAAAATGCAACAGAAAACAAGCTTGCTGGAATGGTGGTGGCTTATCTCTGAGAAGATATGTGATGACTATGCTCATTCACAAGAAGATGATTACAATGGTGGGTCGTAACTTTTGCATATGATCTTCGTTTTAGGTGCACGATATCCCATTGGAAAGGTCTATATGAGGAATACAAATTTTTCCATCAAACTCTAACTCCGTCTACAGTCTAACTGTGGAGAGCCCTAAAAACGTTGTTTAGGGCCTCAAAATGGCCCCAGAAGCCAGGGACCTAAAAAGTACGAAAAAACTATAAAACTGGAAAACTACCAAAAATGAACTAGTTGGAATAGGTGGGAGTCCACTGAAATCCATCTGGATCAATCCTCCCCCCTTAGGAATAAATGAAATCCATTTCATTGAGTTCCCCCATCAAATCAAGAATTTTTTGCTAAATTTGGCCCCAAGTGAGATATTTCCCCTGGTGCATGAGTTGCCCTGCTTTGACAACCCGATAAAGTTGGATCCTTTGTTGTCGCGTTCCCTTGACCTTCATTTCCACAATCTGATCATTGGATTCATGTTGCCTGCAACCAGGGTTTATCTCTGTTGGTTTCAAATGTTCTGCTATATCTGAGGTGTCCAATAATGGTGGGAAGTATAGCCGAAAGATAGCCACATTGAATACCGAGTGTATTCCAAGGAAAGGAGGAATGTTGAGCTCAAAGAAATTTTCATCCACAACCTTGGTGATGGTGTAAGGTCCATAACGAAGAAAGAGAAGCTTTTGATGGGGCCCTGTAAGGTGCTCTTTCTACAAGTGCAACCACACTTTGTCTCCAACTTGAAACTTGTGTGGCACCCGATGTTTATCATGGCGCTGCTTGTTCTTGGCATTGGACTTCTGTAAAATATATTGAACTTGTTTGCAGATGTGTTCTATCCACTCAATGAATCAAGTGGCTTTGTTAGCTTCAATTGGAGCAGGGGATGAGTCGACTGATGTAGATGCAAGAGGTAGTGCAACATCCATGGGGCCTAATGGTTGGAATCTCAATCCCACCTAAAAGGGGTTATGGTAGGTTGAGTTATGTAGTTCTTGGTTGTAGCTATGTTGAAAATAGGGAAAACTCTCATCCCATGTGTGGGGGTGCTTGGAATTGTACATGTGCAAGATATGCACGATCATCTGATTTATGACCTCCTTTTGGCCATCTATCTGGGGGTGGAAGGCAGTGGATTTGGTGAGCTTGGTGTCTAGCAGTGACCTGAGACTCCACCAAAATGTGTTGAGGAATCGATTGTCCCGATATGAGACAGTGGTTTGTGGGATTCCAAAATGTACCCATACTCGTTCAAAGAATAGCTTAGCAGTGGTTTCTGTTGTGATGATTTTTTTACAGGTGGCCAGAATCGCCATCTTGGAAAAGTGATCAACAACCACAAAAACAAAGTCATTTACCCTCTTGGTGGATGGAAGGCCCAAAATGTAATCCATTGAGATGGATTCCCATGCCCTGGAAGGAGTAGGGAGACGGGTGTACATGCCCTGTTTCTTAGTGGTCGGTTTGGTGATAATGCACGCAATGTAGGACCTGATATAATTGTCGACATCCTGCCAAAGTTTTGTCTAGTAGAAATGTTTCTGCAACACTGCCACTATATTTTTGTTGTCGAAGTGTCCAACCACCTGACTATATTGGGATTCCCAAATCATCTTCATTCGCTCACTTGAGGGGAAGTAGAGATGGATCAGATGGCACAGCAACCCATCCCGAAGATGGAAATTAGCAAAAACTGATTTTGCACCCAACATTTGGTAGGTAGGGGCAAATTCAGGGTCGGTCTCATAGAGGTGGGGCCATTCGGTGGCCTCGTGGATGCAAGAGTCTAGAAATGTGGTGAGGGTTGTTACTATAGGTTGGATGATTCAATCAACGACTCAGTTGGTACTTCCTATTTTATACTTTATGTTGAGGTGGAACTGCTGCAAGTATGTGGACCATTTCTGATGGCAGTCATTCTGCAATTTGCCTTGTGTCTGCATGAACTGTATAGGCTTATGATCAGTGTGGATGAATGTATCCTTCCCAAGAATGTAATGTCTCCACTGGAGGCAAGGTTACATAATGGAGTACATTAATTTTTTGTAAGTAGGGTACTTACGGATAACATCTAATATTGTCTCACTATGATAATCCATTGGGTGGTTGTGATGAGTGAGAATGACACCTAAAACATAGTCTGAAGCATATGTCTTGATCTCAAACGATTTTTGCAGGTCCGGTAATGAAAGTACTGGGGCTGAGAAAAAGAATTGCTTCAAATAATCAAACGCTTGGTGTTGTGACAAGCCCCACAATTTTTTTTCCTTACCACCACCCCTGGTTACTTGGTTGAGGGCCCATGCAATATGGGAGAATCACAACACGAACTTGTGATAGAAATTGGCCAAGCCCAGGAAGCTCTAAAGCTTAGTGAGTGTGGTTGGGGCTGGCTAGACATGGATGACCTAGATCTTGGATGGATCCACATGCACACCATGTTGATCAATGATGTATCCTAGGTAATGGACCCTGTCCACGCCGAAGGAGCATTTTTCCAAGTTGACATATAGCTTGTGCTTTCGCAAGGTGTGAAGAACCTGTTGAATATAATACAAGTGTTTTGCTCAAGTCTTGTTGTAGATGAGGATGTCATCCAGATACACCACTACAAAATTATTAGTGAAAGGTTGTTGAATATCGTCCATCATCCTCATGAAAGTTGTTGGAGGATTTTTGAAACCAAAGGGCATGACCAGCCATTCAAAAAGGATTTTTTTTTACTTGAAGGTGGCCTTCCATACATCTGTTTGTTATATTGAGACTTGGTGGCAGCCATAATTTAGATCATGTTACTAAAGTATTTGGCCCCAGTGAGATGATCAAGAAGGTCATCTATTTGGGGAATCGGGTCCCAGTTTTGGACTGTGATTTTATTTAGAGCCCAATAATCAATGCAGATTTGCCAAGTCCTATCTTTATTCTACACGAGCATGATTGGGATCCCACAAGGTGATGAGTTGGGACAGATGTTCCCCTTGTGGAGAAGTTCTTGGATCTTCCACTTGATCTCCTCATTCTCTAACATAGAGCGGAGATAGACTGGCCCATTGGGAAACGATGTGTCAGAGGTTAGATCGATGGGATGTTTGACCTGATAGTGAAAAGGTACCCTGGTAGTGAGGAGAAGATATATGAGTATTCTTCCACAACCTTATCCACTTACTTCTACTGTGTGGAGAGGTCATCCACGGAGGCCCTAGATGTGGATGCGATCTTTCGTTCAGTCTGATAGCGAATCACGAAGAAGAAAAACTTCCCAGTTTGAGAGATGACCTTCCTACATTTCTTAACAGAGATTAAGGAAATAACACTAGGTGGGACTGCCTCAGGTAACCTATACAATTTCTTGTTCAAAGTATTAATAACACTGAGAGGCCTAGATTCATATGCATCAAGATGTTTCCACAAATAGGGTTGGCCCAAAAGAACATTACAAACTTTGAGAGGATAACCATCACACAATACCTCATCCTTAAAGGGCTTGATGGCATACGACATGCGACACTATTGGTTGACGCAAAGATTGATTCCTTCGTGGAGCTATCCAATGGTGTAGGGTTGCGAGTGTGGCATTGTTGGTAGCGCTAGCCGCTTGATGACCTTTGCTGAGATGAGGTTCTTCTGGCTACCACTATCCATGATGAAGTGAAACAAGGTGATTTTCACCCACATCTGTGAATAAAAAAGGCACTCACCTTCCTCTGTCTTGTCTAGTTCACCGGGGTGGAGCTTGGTGGTAGCAATGGTGGCACTAAGTTTCGCGTCAATGATCCGTTTCCCCCTTTATGGTTCTAACTCTGAGTCAAAACTGTATCTGATTCAGAGGCTTTCACCTCCGATTCCAATGAATTCTTTGAGTGACAATAAACGGTGTTATGTCAGGGGCTCTTGTGGAAGTCACACCACTTCCTGATATCTTTCTTTGTCTTTCTAGTGTCCTTCTTTGTTTACGGCTTGGAATGGTTGTACTGATGTTGTCCATACTTGAACTATCCTTTGTTCTACGATGCGGGGCCACCCTTTCCTGGATTTTGCTGTGAGGGGTTCCCAGTCCCAAATTGTTGCGTCTTTTGTTTGAGCTTCTTCTCAATTTTAACGACATATCGCTAGGTCGTGCCCAAGGACGAGATGTCCAAAAACTCCATTTCATATTGGATGTATCTATGTAGATATCTACGATACTTGAGTACCAAATTTCACTCATAATCTTTGATACCCATCTTGGTGCGCAAGGTATGGAATATATTTGTGAATTCTGGCACTACTTGGTCTCTTTCATGCCGCAGTGTGGTCCATTTTGTATACAGGTCGTCATATCTTATGACAAGGTAGTATTGTTCCTTAATATCATCTTTGAAGGGCTCCCAAGTGATTGTGACTATAAATAATGAGGTTTCCTCTATTTACTTTTGCTAATAGAAAGTCTCCAACCAATCTTTGACATGGGGAACAACTTTGATGAGAGCAAAAGTGATATTTTCTCTATTTGAAAATTTATGGATAGAAAAATACCCTTCTAGCAGATTTAACCATTTGTCTACAACGTATGCATCTATATAACATTCAAATATAGGAATATTAAAGTTGATTTGTACCTTGAAGGGTGCGACGCTTCCACTTGAGGAAGATGTGTCGCCTATTGGTAATCGCCGAAGGATTTGTGCAAAAATATCCATCTTCGTGTTCCTCTATTGCATGAGGGCTTCCTCGAGAAATTTTTTGAAAGGATCTCTTGTCCCATCATATTTATTTTCTTCCACCATGAGAGTTTGCTTGGGTGTGTGATCAGAATCTGGACCAGGGGTCAAATTTTACCTCAAAAATCAAAGTTCTCGGAATTGCTTAAAAACAAATGGGTTTGTATCCCTTGTCGTCACGAACCCAACGCAATTCGTTTCGTCTCAAATGGACGTCGGGAGCGAAAGTTATCGCGATCTGTTCGAATCGCCAAACAGGAAAAAAAATGCTGACTGGGCAGGCCGTACTGCCACGTGGCATGGCCGTACAGTGTCGACGTGGCGATGTATGATGACTTGGAAATTAATGATGTGGCAGTCTGCTGACATGGCAATCGGTGATTGGTCGAATGTGGTCGAGTAACATGGTGACACGTGGCATATCTTTGGCAAATTGAAAGGTGCCACGTGGCCCATTGAAGGGCTGCCATGTGGCACCCATTTACTGGCGGATAGTTTCATATTTGGTTTTATATTTGGTTCATTAAAAGTTTTGTGGTCTGCGGAGTTCGACCCCGGGACCTCTCCCCACAACAAAAAACCTTACCATATGCCGCCGAACCATTGGGCCATGACTTATGCGTTGTAATTGTAATGGTTTTTAATACTTTTAAACTTGCATTTGTATTAAATTGAAAAGGGTTGTCGGGCCCAGCCCGTGGTCATGGTTATACACCATGTGACCAACACACATTTTCAAACGGCGCGGAGGGCGTTAACATATTTCAACATAGCCCCGGTCACCACTTACATAGCATATGACCTTTCATTATATATGGAGGTGCGTTTTTAAAATGGAATTAACACCCACGATTTTTAAACCGTTCAAATGTGACCATTACACTTTGGCACGGAGTTTTTTATTACATTGAAACATAGCCCATGTATAATTTAAATGGTGTATGGCCCGCGTATACATATGTTTCAATAGCCCGCGGTTTTATGTTAATCATGTGACCAATGGTAATACGGTGGGTGCACGCGGGAGTTTAACAAGTCACCACACGGTTATATGCATTAGCAATATGACCACCATTGATAGCGCGCGGGGTTTAATGTTTACCACACGGTTTGATGCCACGGGTATTTACATTGAAATGTAACCAAACCACAATATAACGGTTGGCGCGGGTTTTGGAGCGGGAGTCCGCCTTTTTTGGAATTTTGCTATTTTTTAGCTAAACTAACTCCAGCTATGCCATTTTTGGTGGAGTTTCTTGGGGAAAAGAGGGGGGAGTTAGTTTTTGCCATAATTTTGGCTACAGGAAACCATTCGGGACGTTTTTTTGGTCGATTTTGGGTCTCTTCAACCTTCGGGAGCCAATGGAGCAGGTTTCAGAGCCATTGGAGGTAATTTGTAGGTGATTTTGCTTCAGGGAAGCTTTCAGGGCCACCAGGGCCATTTCAGTGCTGGAGCTGTTTGGAGGCTATGTGCATCCATTTTTGGTGATTCAAAAGCCTAGGTTGGATAATTTCGACCTTCTGAATCTGATGGTAGAGGTTTCAGAACCATTTGAGGTCATATTCACCACGAAATTCTCCATTCAATATTAAAGGGCCACCAGGGCCATTTGGGGAAAGTACTGTATAAGGTACATTTTCACTGTTTAGTGATTGGGGAAAAGCATGTTCAGCTAATTCCTATCTTCTGATTCTGTATTTACAGTCAGTTCTGTCTTTTGAGACATTCATATTCTTGTATTAGCATTTGGAGCATTTTTAATACAAGAGGACAAGCCTAGTTTGGGAGGTTTGGTCCAACAGATGTAGCCTGAAGTCGGTGAACTGCTTTATCATTTTGGTTGTTGTGATTTTGATGTGTTCTTGCTGAATTTGATACTGTTGTGTATTAGTTCATAACACATATTTAATCTTGTAAAAGAACCTTCCTCACACATGCATTATGACAAGAAGAACTAAGAAACTTACACATAAACAAGTTGCACATTTTTAACACATGAAGCAAGTGTAGGTCACATTGGAGTGTATAACTCACATTTTAAATTATGGAAAATGGATACCTTGCACCCTTAAACAAGTACATTCCATTTTTAGATCAGTGTGAGAGATATTTTTTCCTCAAGGGAAACAAATGCAAGACCCAATTCTTTGTACCCTGAGCTCGTCAGGGACATGCATTAAAAATGACAACGAGTAGACTGCTCTGATACCACTAATCCATATTTTATGATCAGAACGAAATGAATACAGAGTATTAATAAAATATGCTAACATAGAATAACATAGATACAATAAAAATGGTTTTTATTCAATACAGAAATAAGCTGAAACTGTAAAATGTAGTAGAAAACAATCTTGCTAGAATGGTGGCGGCTTATCTCTACCAAGAGATGTGACATATGCGCTCATTCACAAGAAGATGATTATAATGAGGCTGTCAAGGCCTTTTTATAATAAGCATGAATTCAAAAACCCTAGACATTCAAAGACCTAAGCCTAGGAGATGAAATGCCAAAAGTCATGTTTGCCCCGTTGGGGTAAGTTAGTACATCAATTTCTTGGGGTTGTAACTTTTTCATACGATATCCATTTTAGGTGCACGATATCCCGTTGGAAAGGTCTATTTGAAGAATACACATTTTTCTATCATACTTTAACCCAGTCAATAGTTTAACTATGGTGAGCCCTAAAAACGATGTTTAGGGCCTCAAAATGGCCCTGGAATTCATGGACCTAAACACTAGGAAAAACTACCAAACTAGAAAAATGCCAAAAATGAACCAGTTGGAATAGGTGGGAGGCCACCGACAACCATATTGATCAATCCTAGCCCCTTAGGAATCAATGGTATCCATTGCGTTGAGTGCCCCTATTATATGAGGAAATTTCTGTTGAATTTGGCCATAGGTGAGCCATTTTCCTTGGTGCATGAGTTGCCCTGCTTTGACAACCTGATAAAGCTGGATCCTTTGTTTTTGAGTGCCCTTGACCTGCATGTAGTGATTTTTTGTAGCTATGTTGAACATAGGGAACACTGTCATCCCATGTGTGGGGGTGCTTGTAATTGTACATGCACAGGTTATGCACGATCATCTGATTGAAGACCTTCGTTTAGCCATCTGTCTGGGAGTGGAAGGCAGTGGATTTGGTGAGCTTGGTGTCTAGTAGTGACTAGAGGCTCGAACAAAATGTGTTGAGGAAAGAGTTGTCCAGATATGAGAAAATGGTTTGTGGGATTCCAAAATGTACCCATACTCGTTCAAATAAGAGATTATCAGTGGCTTATGTTGTGATGCTTTTCTTTCAGGTGGCTAGAATTGCCATCTTGGAAAAGAGATCAACAACCACACAAACAAAGTCATTTCCCCTCTTGGTGGATGAAAGGCTTGACATGTAATCCATTAAGATGGATTCCCATGCCCTGTTAGAATTAGGTAGAGGGGTGTATAATCCTTGTTTATTAGTGGTCGGTTTGGCGATAATGCAGGCAATGCAGGACCTGATATACTTGCTGAAATCCTGTTGAATTTTAAGCCAGTAGAAATGTTTTTGCATCACTTCCATTGTATTTTAGACGCCGAAGTTTCCATCCAACCGATTGTAGTGGGATTCCCAAATCATATTTTCTCGCTCACTTGTGGGAATGCAGAGATGAACTAGATGGCACAACAACCCATCTTGAAGACAAAAATTAGCGACCACTGATTTTGCACCCAACATTTGGTAGGTAGTGGTGAAGTCAGGTTTTGTCTCATAGAGGTGGGGCCATCCGGAGGTCTTGTGTTCAGAAGAGTCTATCACTATGGTGAGTGTTAGTAACATTTTTCGTCTGAGGCAGAAGAGTATTCAGGATTGCAAATGGCGCGAGGATCGCTGGGCGCAACTCACAGAAGAAATCTATTTCGGGATTAAATCAAGAAAACGGGCACTTCATTCTTCTGCAGCAAGAATTCATCGACAGAGCAGAGCAGCAGTTGATGGGTTGTTGCATATAACCGAGTCGTGCTAAGTATGGTGCAAAAGGGTTTTCAAGGGGCGTAAATCGCAATTAGTACAAGTGTAGTAGTTATTTATCGAACTCAGGGTTCGTAAGTTCGGAGGGTGGACTGTGTATTTTAGTTTTGCAAGATTGCGAGTTACGAAAAGTGACCAGAGGGGGTCAACCTTTGCTGACCATCACGTCTCGGGACTTCACGAGGGGAGAATGCCAAAGTTCAATACTCCAGCCTGCACAGTCATGAGTTGCGAGAGACGTTAGTACTTGGGCTCTAGCTGACGGTTACATGCAGAGAGTGCTGACCAGAAAGGGGGCCCGACCCGTATCGCCATCTTCGGGATCAGGAATTTAGAAAAGGGAGCCAAGGTTATTTGACCCACAAACTCGCGAATTGCGAAAGGGAAAGAACTTTTAAAGTTGGGCCCACAGTATCAGGGGGCAGTCTCAGCCGTCCATTCGAAGCGGACACCTGGCACATGATTAGGCTCCCTGCCTTTTCACCCATCATGGTTTTGAAGCGCAAAAAATAGCTCCATCATATCCCGATACGCGAAGTACAGAGAGCATTCAAGACCTAGGGCCCACAACAGCGTCGGGTGAGTTTAGGACCGTCATATTCAAAGGATGCGTGGCGCTCAATTGAGCCATCTCGACATTTCACCCATTGCAACTATGATAAGCAAGGATCAGCTCCTTCCTTTTCACGAACGTCGAAAGCGCCTTGGGAATAAGCACGTGGTCACATCCCGCAGTCACTTGGGGAAAGAAAGGAGCTGTGTAAAGAAGGCCAAAAGTGTCGAGTTTAGTTACAGAAGGGATCATCACGATCTCCAGGTGTCATCGGATCCGATCTCAATACTGTTTCTCGCTCGGAGTAAATGAAGGCAAGGAGAGGTGGTTGAAACCTCTCCTCAGTCATTAAGTGCAAAGTATGGAGGGCCTGGCAAGCGGTCTGCTTGAGAGGGTCATGTGTACCCATTTTTTTGGAGAAGCCATGCCAAAGTCCTTGACTAGATAGAGAAGTCTGCGCATGCTATCCCGGAACTTAATGGCTCAGCTATCCTTCCCCTACAAGAGTCATGCGTAGTTAAGGTGGCGTCTGACAGGGATTATCCATCCGAATTCGGCTGAAGGGACACCACGCTTTGGATGGTTGAACATGCCTCTGTTAGGTGAATTTTCCTGAGTATATAGACTCAGTATTTGTATTTTGTGAGGTATTGATGGTTGAGCAAGGCTCCCGATTGTAAAGTTTTGATGAAGCGCTAGTCGCCCTGGTTAATGTATAAGACATTTGAGACTTCTTACTTTATGGATGTTAGCCTCTTTTCCATCTCTTGTATACTGTGTTGGAACAACTTAGAATTGGAGGATCCAGTCGAGTTGTAGTTGTTATAGGATGATGTAGGTTGGATCACTGTAACAATTACATTGCTTCTAATCGGTTCCTGTTATTTTCGTAGCGCTGAACGACTTAGAATTTGAGGATCCAGTTGAGTCACTCTTCACCTCCTTGAAGCTCTGGACCAAGAAGATCTTGGCTTCTGATTTTTTCATCCTCAAGCTTCCAAAGGCTTGTCACCCAAGGAAGTCTTGCTCTCCCTTCTCACAAGTCTTCCCTCTGTCACCCTTTAATCCATTTACTGACAGAAGTTGGATCAAGACCTCCCTTGCTACATACATACTAGGCCCGGTCTCCTGAGTCAAATTTTTATCTTCTTGAGTCTTTACCCGTTTGATCACCCCATTTATTAAACTATGACATAAAAACTGATGGGTGACAAGCTCTGCTCCTACAAGAAATCCAGGAGTGACTTCTGATGCTAACAGTGAGGGACACGATTAGAGGTCGGCTGAGGAAATCAATGACTTGGTTGGTACTTCCTATTTTATACTTGATGTTGAGGTGGATCTGCTACAAGTATGTGTACCACTTCTGATGGCGGTCATTCTATAATTTTCCTTATGTCTGCATGAACTGTAGAGGCTTATGATCAATGTGGATGACTTTCTCCTTCCCAAGAATGTAATGTCTCCACTGGCGGAAAGCTTGCACAATGGAGTACATTTCTTTGTTGTAAGTAGGGTACTTACAAACAACATCTGATAGTGTCTCACTATGATAGGCCACTTGGTGGTCGTTTTGAGTGAGAACGATGCCCACAACATAGTCTAAAGAATCTATCTCAATCTCAAAGGGTTTTTGCAGGTCCAGTAATGAAAGTATTGGGGCTGAACATAAGCATTGCTTCAAATCATTGAATTCTTGTTGTTGTGATGGGCCCCACACAAATTTATCCTTACCACCACCCCTGGTTACTTGGATGAGGGCCCATGCAATATGGGAGAATCCAAACACGAACCTGTGATAGAAATTGTAGGCCCAAAAAGCTCCGAAGCTCAGTGAGTGTGGTTGGGGCTAGCCAGTCACATATGACCTAGATCTTGGCTGGATCCACATGCACACCATGTTGATCAATGATGTAGCCTAGATAATGGGACCTATCCATGACGAAGGAGCATTTTTCCAATTTGGAATATATCTTGTGCTGTCACATGATGTGCAGAACCTGTTGAATATGATGCAAGTATTATGCCCAAGTCTTGTTGTGGATGAGGATGCCATCCATATACACCACTAAAAATGTATTGGTGAAAGGTCATAGGATATCGTCCATCATCCTCATTAAATTTGTTGGAGAATTGGTCAAGCCAAAGGGCATGACCAACCATTCAAAAAGACCTTCTTTGGAATTGAAGGCAATCTCCCATACATCTATCTGTTCTATTGGGACCTGGTGGTAGACAGACTTTAGATCAATCTTACTAAAGTATTTGGCCCCTGTGAGTTGATCAAGGAGGTCATTCATTCTGGGAATCGGGTACCAGTTCCAAACTTCGATTTTATTCAAGGCCTAGTAATCAATGAAAATTTGCCAGGTCCCATCTTTCTTCTGCACCAACACGATTGGGATCCCACAAGGTGATGATTTGGGATGGATGTGCCACTGGTGGATAAGTTCTTGGATCTTTTACTTGATCTTCTCATTCTCTAATAGAGAGAGGTGGTATATTGGACCATTGGGAAACGATGCATCGGGGGTCATATCAATGGGATGTTTGACCTGACAGTGTAGAGGTATGCCGGTAGGTGACGAGAAGATATCTGAGTATTCTTCCACAATCTTATCCACTTGCTTCTATTGCATCGAGAGGTAGACCATGGAGGCCCTGGATGTGGTTGCGATATTTTTCTCAGTCTAAGAGTGAATCATGAAGAAGAGAAAATTCCCAGTCTGAGAGATGATCTTCCTGCATTTCTTAGCAGATATCAAGGAAATAACACTAGGTGGGACTGCCTTAGGTACCCTGTACAATTTCTTGTTCAAATTAATAATAAAACTACGAGGCCTAGATTCATATACAACATGACGTTTCCAAAAATAAGGTTGGCCCAAAATAAAATTACAAACTTCGAGAGGAGAAACATCACAAAATACCTCGTCTTTGAAGGGCTTGATGTCGTATGACATGCGACCCTGTTGGTTGATGCAAGGATCGCTTCCTTGGTGGAGCCATCCAATGGTGTAGGGATACGGATGCAGCGTTGTCGGTAGGGCTAGTCACTTGAATACCTCTTCTTAGATGAGGTTCTTATAGCTACCGTTATCCACGATGAAGTGCAATCGGGTGCCTTTCACCCACATCTGTGAATGAAAAAGGTGCTCGCCTACCTCTAGCTCATCTAGCTCATCGGGCTGGATCTTGGTGGTAGAAATGGTGGCACTAGGTTCCACTTCAATTATTTGTCTCCCCCTTTATGGTTATGACTCCAAGTTGGAACCCATATCTAATTCTAAGGCTTCCAACTCCGCCACTAGTGACTTCTTTGAGCAGTAATCAACAATGTTATGCTAGGGGCTCCTGTGGAAGTCGCACCACTTCTCGGTATCTTTTGCAGCTTGGACTACTTGTCCTGATGTTGTCCATATTTTATCTGTCCTTTTTTCTATGGGTTGGGGGAACCCTTTCCTGGATTTTGATGTGAGGGGTTCCTAGGCCCAAATTTTCGCATCGTTTATTTAAGCTTTTGCTCGATTTTAACGAAATATTGATAGGCCATGCCCATGGATGAGATGTCCAGAAAATCCATTTCGGCCTAGATGCATCTATGCAGAGTAGAAAGATACTTGAGTACCCAATTTCACTCATAATATTTGATACCCAACTTGGTGCCCAAGGTATGGAAGATATTTGTGAACTCTGGCATGACTTGGTCTCTTTCCTTCTGCAGCGTGGTCCATTTTGTATACAGGTCCTGATAGCTTCCGACATCGTAGTATTATTCCATAATAGCATTCCTAAAGGACTCCCAGGAGACCACGACTGTAAATAATGAGGGTTCCTTTGTTCACTTTTTCTCACAGAAAGTCTCCCACCAATCTTTGCCATGGGGAACGACTTTGAGGAGTGCAAAAGTGATATTTTCTCTATTCGAAAAGTTATGGACAAAAAAATAACCTTCTAGCAGTTTTAACTATTTGTCTACAGAGTCTCTGTCTATATGACCTTCAAATATAGTAATATCAAAGTTGATTTGTACCTTGAAGGGGGTGGTTATTCCTCTTGAGTAAGATGCATCGCCTGTTGGTAGTTGTTGAAGGATTTGCGCAAAACTATCCATCATCTCGTTCCTCTGTTGCATGAGGGATTGCTCTAGAAACATTTTGAAAGGATCTCTTGTCCCATCATATTTATTTTCTCCCACCATGAGAGGTCACTTGGGATGCGAGAGATTTTGTCCTCAAGAGAAATAATCTCAAGATTCTTTGTACCCTGACCTCGTCGGGGACATGCATTAAAAACGACAAGGAGCAGACCGCTCTGATACCACTTATGCAGATTTTATGATAAAAAATAAATGAATACATATTATTACTAAAATATGCTAACATAGAATAAAATAGATATAGTAAAAAGGTTTTTATTCAATAAGGAAATAAGTTGAAACTGTAAAATGCAGTGGAAAATAAGCTTGTTGGAATGGTGGTGGCTTATCTCTAAGAAGAGATGTGATGGATGAGCTCATTCAAAAGAAGATGATTACAATGAGGATCTCAAGGAATTTTTACAATAAGCATGAATTTGAAAACCCTATACATACAAATACCTAACCCTAGGAGATGAAATACCAAAAGTCATGTGGGCCCCGTTGGGGTAAGCTAGTAGATCAACTTCTCGGGGTCGTAACTTTTGCATACGATCTCTGTTTTAGGCGTAGAATATCCCATTGGAAAGGTCTATCTAAGGAATACATATTTTTCCATAAAAAACCCACTTAGAGTACAATATAGCTGTGGCGATCCCTAAAAACGTTGTTTAGGGCCTCAAAACGGCTCTGGAAGTCGGGGACCTAAAAACTAGGAAAAAAACTACCAAACTGGAAAACTGCCAAAAATGAACCAATTGGAATAGGTGGGAGGCCACCGACATCCATATGGATCATAAAAAAGAAAATGAAACATGAAGGCTCATTTGATTTACCTATTTTGAAAGAATGATCAGGATTGTGAGGCAAATGAGGAATCAAAGTCTATACAAACCTAAAAGAAATGATATTCAAAATAAAAAGATAAAAGAGGCTTGTATTCTTTTTTTATTGGATGGTGTGTTGAATTATTCTAGTGCCATACATATTTAAGTCGTCGTATGTCTAGGAAAATACATCCTTGTTAGTTCCTATATTGATCACTTCTTATTGCATAAATGAACTATGTGTCTTGACATTTGTTGGCCTTTTGAAGATTCTATATTGTGAATCAAAAATATTTTACAATGTAACCACATTTTTATTTATAGTGTTTGTTATCAAATCAATGATCTTACTTTGAAGGTCTTCCGAGGATTTTTCATGTTTTTCATCATCTATGATAGCATTTTCAAAATTTCCCTCATAATTTAGGAAGCGAATGATCTATTGACCATCATTGAAAATCATCCAGATTATGATGTTATTTGGAATGGAAGAGATGAAAATCAATTCAATAGAGAATTTATCAATAATAATAATATCTGGAGGACCCAAATGAGAAGCAACATTAAAAGTGGTTTATATACATCAATTGGCACCATTTTCCCACCTTTTTAACTAATGGTTGAGTTATGTCAAATTACTATATTTTGGAATGGTTA
>JZKD02S1688299.1:661030-673898 GCA_000966675.3 Picea glauca | reverse complement strand
CTTTTGTGAACAATATCATTGTATTGGGATTTTTTTGGAAATATTGCATCCATTTTTAAAATCAAAGTTTCAAACCAATCTATTTTGGTCCATCCTCAAGAATAATTTTGTGAAGGACATCAAATCCATGACATAAATTAATATGAATTAAATTGAATTAAAAACATGGTATTGAAAATGAGTATATTGGTCAGTTTATATTTAATTAAAATAAATAATACAATAGTTAGTTGTATATATAAATTAATGTTATAAAGATGTTATTAAAATCATATATCTTTATGTTTATGATATTGTTCTTATGGAGGATAGTCTCTATGACCTAGGTAAGAAACTAATAACCCTCAAGGACTTATGATATAACATGGGCATGAATGTGAACACTGACAAAACAAAGGTTATGATAATTAAATCCAAAAGGATCACCGACAATACTTTTGTTTATGACAACAATAGCTTGGAGGAAGTTCATTCATACAAGTATGTTGGAATCAATATCCACCACAAGCTCAATTGGAACTATAGTGTTGAAATAAGGATAAATGGAGGTTGGAAAGCTTATTATGAACTCGAAAACAATTGTAAATCAACAGAACTTGGCTTTGGGATTAAAAAAAAGATCCTCTTTCACAATCTCATCACTCCATTTAACTTATATGGATGTGAATTTTGGGGTTGTAGTAAATATATAGAATCCTAGAGAAAGATAGAACAGATCCAAAATAATTTTATAAATTATAATCTCAAAATTAAGGGCAATACATCCTATCCTATCCTCCTCATAGAAGCAATCATTTACCCCATTTGATATAATTTATATGATCAGATACCTAACGTACAAGAACAAGATAAACAACATGGATGACAAAAGACTCCCCAAAATTTCTTCAAAATCTATCCAAAACCACCAAAGGCTCAAGAAGAGATGGCATAAAGATATAAAATCTTGGCAAAATCACTGGGGAACACTAGAAACCATTATGTAGAATATAGATAATATTACAAATATTGTCACTTATTAATTTAAGGATAATATGTAATGTGATAAAGAATTAGTGGATAAAAGGAAATTAAGATACTACAAGGAGGTGGTCAACCCTAATTTAGAAGATCAAAATTACCTCTTAGTTTTGAAAAGTGCAAAGAAGAAAATCAACATTGCCAAAGTAAGAACAAAATCTCAAGAGCTACATAGTGAAATTGGGCATTGGACAACTCCCAAAACACCATGGGATGAGAGAATATGTCACCTTTGTGACAATAATTAGGTAGAAGAAATACTTCCTCTTAGATTTCCATGCCTCTACCCATATTAGATCCAAATTTAAAAATATATTCCACATTACCAACCTTCCTAACCTCCTAAGTGATCAATACTATGGTGATGTTGGAATGCTTCTCTCGATGCTTTTTTAGCATAGAAATGTGATTTTAAAGAAACAAAAGTAATCTCCTATCTTCTTAAAGTTAGATGGACCAATTGGTTTCAATAGACATTAATCATCATCATCATCATCATTGTTATAATAAATTTATTAAGCTATTATCATACTTTGGAACTATTACTTTATTATTATTATTTATAATTCATATAGAAAATGCTACTTTATTATTATTATTTATAATTCATATAGAAAATGCTACTTTATTATTATTATTTATAATTCATATAGAAGATGTTAATAATATTGCATTTAAGAAGATTACTATTTTTTTATTATTAGATTATAATTTAAAGAAAGTAAATTTAATATTTATAAATATATTTTTCCCCCGGGGGGGGCAGCTCAATTGGCAAGTGCCGTGAAAATGAAGTTCCATGAGGTTTCGAGTTCAATTCCCCCCGACTTACCTTGTGTGCCGCGTAAGGGGCATCATGGACACACCTGGAGGTTATAGTGGTAGCGGTTGGATAACACGACCACGTGTAACGCGAGCACGTGCCCAACTAGTTGCCGATTCCTCCAGACACACACAATATATATATATATATATATATATATATATATATATATATATTAATATTTATTATATTATCATCAAACAAAAGTTGTGGGTTAGATTTATTGGTGATACCTTTGTCTTCTAGTCTCATGGGTGTGAAAACGTGGAGAAAATTTTTCAACACCTCAACAACCAATCTAACACCATGAAGATTGAGGTTGATGGTAGCCTTCCCTTTCTATATGTTCATGTTACTAAGAAACCATATGGATATATGGTGCACCAAGTTTACGAAAAAAAAGAAACACACTGAGAAATACCTTCATGCTAAATCCCACCACCATCCAACTCAAAAACTAGGTGTTCTCAACACTCTAAATACCAAGGCTCTTAAAATCTCAAATGAAGATCATTTCGAAGAAGACAAAATCCATAAATTGGAGGTTTTTAAGAATAATCGTTATAATAAACGTGAGTGAGTTAAGTCTTTTCAAAATGCTATTAGAAGACCTAGTAGAAAAAAACATATTGAATAGGTTTCCAAGGTCTTATTGCTCTACATTCAAGGGATCATGGACAAGAATGCTAAGGTCCTAGAGAAGAAAAAAATTGGAGAAACATTCAATCCCTTATCCACAATTAGGAACTCCCTAAAATTTGTTAAAAACCCAATTGATCCCTCAAATCATAAAGGTGCATATATGATCTCATGTTCATGTGGAAAACCTTATGTGGGTGAAACTAGTTGCTTGGTGAGTATTAGAATCTAGGAACATGTTGTTGATATTAAACACAATCGTCCTCATTCGTTTTCCCTAACCAAGCACTCAGAAAAAACTGAGTGTCATATTTTATTTGACGAAGCCAATATCTTAGCTAAAATGGACCATCATTTCAATAGAAAATTTATGGAAGCGATCGAGATTGAAAGGAGACCCAGTAACCTCAATAGAAATGACAGTTGTAAGATCAACAGAAATTGGATCCCAACTTTATCCTCCATTTATTTTCTTAGCATAGTGACTTGTATTTCTCCTCCCTCTTATTATTTCATTATTTTCTTTATTTTATTTTTATTTACATTTGGATATTTTCTTTCTTTGATATATATGTGTCTATATGGGGGGGAGAGGGGGGGATAATTTCATTTTTATTAATAACATAATTACCAACTTAACGAGAACTCTACATAGTTCTTGTTTTTTTGGGGGTCCAATTTTTTACCCCGTTTTTAAAAATGGTGCTACCAGTAGCACCCCCCCTCCCCTTTTAGGTGGTTTTTCGATATTTTAAATATTTCGATCCACAATGTTTCCATATTATTTTTTTAAATGTTTATTTTTCATCTATTTTCAAATTTTTCTAATTTTTTTTTTTTATTCAACGATGTTTTTAGTCATTTTTCCATGCTTCTTTCAATCTTAAAAATATTTTTTACCATTTACTTTTTTGAAGTTACGATTTTTCATATAATTGTGTCTCCTTAAGTACTTTATTGTTCCATTCTTTTGAAATATAGTGGAAAACATAATTTTTAACACATTGTTTACCTTTACTTCAATACATAGAAAACAATTGTAGTTAAATAACACTATTTTTTAATATTTAGCAAAAAAATATACATTTTATAGCTATATATAATAAAAAAACCTATACATTTTATAGCTATTTATAATGAAAAAACCTATACATTTTATAGCTATATATAATAAAAAAACCTATACATTTTGGTACATATTCTTTTAAAATAGCATGTCAAATAAAGCATTTTCATGGACATAATTGAACAAAAAAAATCAAAATTTTATAAAATAATTAACATTTTCTTTCATATTTGTATACATTTGAAGTAAAAAAATAACAATATTTAATAAAATTTTCCATAGTATAGTGATTCACAAACAAACAAAATGAAAAATAAAACAATAAAAAGATTCATCACAAAACAACAATAGATACATCTTCATTCTTATTTTAAAATCTGAAAGTCAAAACATTACAGTTATAGGTCATCAAAAATTTGCAAAATTGATTATCATCTTCAAGGGAATCTTAAAACTAATCAACAATATCATATATCCCAAATTCATCATTCTCAACAGACACATTATCATCTTCTTCGACATCATTTTATGCTTCCATTGTGTCATTCTGTTCTTCCATTGGATCTTTGATATCCACAAGTTCTCCAAAGTGATCCTTTACAATCATTCCTCCTAATGGTACTTGAGGTTCCTTTGAAATTTTTTCCACCTTTGATTCACTAAAATCTCCTTTCCTCAAGCCAACTTCTTTCATTTCATCTAGAAGAATTGGAATAGCATGAATTCTTTGTTGAATAAAACTGCACTACATTGGGTCACTTTCAATGGCTATGAAATTTCTTCCCTTCTATAAGAAACACACTAATGTTGTACCTAATAACCAAATAAAAGACATAAATTAAAAATAATATAAGATTGAAGTATGATTTCATAAATATTAGATCATAATTCTTACCTAAACCCAAGAACAAATCCAAAACCCATTATCCTTCATTTGAAAATGTATCTATAAGATAATTAATTAATGTTTGTGGTTTTTGATAAATCTTAACCATGTCTCCTTTCAAATATTTTTCCTCGTATGTTAGTTTTCTAACCACAACCTTGTATACCAATACACTACGAGGAGTCTCTCCATCCTTTACATTGACAATAATAGAATTATAAGAATCATCTTGTGTCCATGTTGCAAGATGTGTACTCTCAAAGTGACGTTTAAATGATTATCTATTGGAGCTCTTAATATTAGGGTTGTTCCTGTAACATAAACAAGTGAAAATTTAATTAACTTGTGAATTAATAAAATTGTTTTCTAATCTTAATTTCTAAACATGCACTTTCAATATCTTACCAAATAAATTGCATCATTTTCTTTTATTTTCCCTTGAAGCTTGATTGTACTAATCCTTGTTTTGTGTCTGAATGAAATACCATAAATCTCCAAAATGATGATCTTGTGACTTCCGTAAATCCCATAACCATTTTATTGAATGCTTGGTAAGTATAAGGCTTAGTATCATATCCAATGTTTAAGATATTATAACCATGAGGGACATTCACAATAAATAGCGAGTATTCTTTTTTAGGAACAATATTTGCAAGCTATTCACAATCACCTAATATTATATTATATTGAACAGTGTCGAGCCCATTCCAAATGTAGTGATCAAGGGTGTCATCAAGTTCAACAGTTTGAACACGTCTCCTTCTTTCTCTTTCAAACTTGGTTTTTTGAATAAAACTTTTGAAGGTTTCGGGTACTCCATCTGCATTCTTCTTTGGCATATTTAATGAAACAAACAAACATATAGTTACATATATATAACTATTAAAATAGAAATAAATTAACTTACAAACGAATAATATGAATGTAATAAATCAACATACTTTTTTGAATGCAACAACAAAAAAAATTCAATACTACTGTAGAGCTTGAATCTAGATAGTTGAGTTTAACATCATCCCAACTTTTTGCATTCAACATCTTAACCATTTCCTCTCATATTCTCATATACACCCTATGAATAAATTAAAAAAAAAAACGTTATAATGATATATATAATAAAATACTTAGAACATTGATATGTTAAACTAAAAAAATCAATTTTCTTGTCCTAACATAGATAAAAATAACTCAACAAACTTAGTTTTTAAGTTCATCACACATTTCTTCCATTGACAATTCTCCTGACCTTACACGTGATAATATAGCTATGATAAGTTTATCATCCTTCACTCGTTGTATTTTTCTCCAAGGTGTTATAGTCATATCATCTGAAAGATTTTTTTATTTCAGGACCTAACTTACTTGTGCCACATATCAATGGTTTATCCTTCTTAACTCTCTAATTTTTTATACTAATATTTTTCCATAGGGTGAAGATCTCATCTATCAAATCCCATACAAGTCATGTTCTAAATCCCAATTGAAAATAGTTATCCACAACTCTAAATAAATCACTTCCTTTGCAATTTTTTTCTTTTGTATTTTCATAATCAAGTGGGAATCCTATTTCCATACAACATTGCTTATGAAACTTGGCATCAACATTTGATCTCTCCCTATGAAATAATTTAGAAAACTCACTATGGATAAATGTCACCCTTTGAATGAAATTCATGGACATTATGTACTCATTGTCTGTGTTATGATCCCATGCCAATAATGTTTCTTATGAATATGTTAAACCCACATATATTATGAAATTATCTATCTCAAAAAGAGGATTATTCAGATATTCTTGCATCAATTCTCTTCTAGACTCTGAAGAATGATTTCCTCCAATCACATAATATTTGTAGACAAAACATTTTGATCTATCAAATTATTCCCTCATAGGAAATTCCATTGGGTCAACAAGAACTAGGTAGTCAACCACATGTGCATATGGATTGTACCTAATCAATTCTTTCAAATTGTGAATATGGAAGTGATACGGTTTTCTAATTTGATATTTTTCTTGCCCTTTTGTGGGTTTATAAAGTTGTTTCACATTTAACTGAAATGTATGGCCATCATCAACTAAGTTCGTCATCCTCAATCTATTTTGAATGGAATTTTGTGTTGTTTTCATAATATCATCATCTAGATCAACACCCAGTGTTATTATTTCTCTGCTACCTTTAGGATTTTCACTATAATACTCAAAGCTAACGATGGCTTCTTGAACATCATCAACAACATTTTCTTTCTTCCTCTTATGTATAATTTACATAGATGATTTTAGGGGCTAAATTTTGCAAATGGGCTAATTTTGCATGTTTTTTCCCAAAAAATGATTCACCCAAATTTCATAGAGTAAAATTATTTTACCTTGAAAATCGCCAAAATTTTATAGAAACTACACAAAATTCTTAAAAATTTGAATATTTTTACAAAAGTATCGCTAAACATTTTACATTTTTCATATTAAGGACTAGTAAGATTAGCCCAGGGCTCTACATTTTAATATAAACTTCCATCCTTAAAATTATCCCTGGATTTAAATGGGTTTCATATAAATCAATGATTTCTTCATAATCAATAGGAATGGACTCATCATTGGCCATCGCTCTTTTGTGTTTATCTTGTTATTCTTTTTGAGAGAAGGAGTGATATCCTCATTAGGAATAATATCAACAAAACCTTCATTTGGAGTTTCATCATTTTCAAATGTAACCCTTTTAGGATTTCTAGAATGAGGACTTGTCTTTCTTCTTTTATGTTCTTCTCTGTCTACTCTTTCAACTTCAACCTTCGTTACTTTCTGTTTGTTTTTCCTTCCTTCTTGTGTCTTTTCAATATGAAAAGTGTTGATGACATCCATGGTATTATTCTCTGTAGAGTAAATCCCCACTAACATATGTGAAATTCGTTCGGAAAAATACTATAAATATAAAATATAACATTTTCATGTTAAATAAAATTAAAAAATTATCATGATACTAAAAATAATAAACGATACAAAAATAAAAATTAAAAAACTTACATTGCCTTTTTCAATGTCATCAACGATGGATGCACATAATTCTAAAAAACATTCATTCTTCTTATAATTGCTCAATTTGAAACAATATCTAATCTTGATATAAGTTCTGCCTTGTTTGACGAGTGCATAAGCAATATCTATGGCTGACACTAGTTAAACAATATCTCATAACAAGTCAAGTGTATGATAATTTCCTTGCACATTTTCTAATTCGACACAACACAAATATATATGATCTCCATTGTTGTCTTGCTTGTCTTTAACAAACCAAGAATATTCTAGTTTGTTTTCACCTTCCACAAATTTCCACTCTCTAACATTCTTCATTGCCCTTGATAGCTTAGGTGTTGTGCTATAAATTTGTTGCCTAGCATTCATGGAGGTTCAAGTTGCAATTTTGGATGTCATTATTGCAGGTCATGATCCAAATATATTCATAGATAATCTCTTTCCTTCCATTTTTGTTATAGGAAAAACAAAAATTAGGCCTTTTACATTATAATAAACTAAAAAAAAACATTGAATTTAAGAAATAAGTTAAAAAAATATTTAAAATATTTTACCCATGGAGTTATTAGGACGATGTCGGGACCAAGCCTTGGCATCCGAGAGCTAAGGTGATGCCCAAAATTGCCCCAACCCCCCCACGGCCAAGCCCCAGGCATCACCTCGACCGCTCCTGTAAGCCAAAACTAAAACAAATTAAGTAAAAAACAATAAAAAAGCTAAATTTTTCTACAAAATTATACCTAAATTTGTCTTTTTCTTATTTTTTTCAAAAAAACTAAAGAATTTTGTTAAAATTTCTTTGAAAAAAGTCTCAATTTTTTAAAAAAGTTGTGATTTTTTAAGAAAAAATTAGAAAACATCTAAAAACATTTAGGGTTTTTATAATTTTCGCATGAAAAATTCTTATGTGATTCAAAGATGATCTTATAAATGTTGTTTTGGTAAATGGTAAGAATTTAAAAAATAACTAATCTCTGAAATTATTGATTCTCCTCGAATGTCTTTTCAATGTTTCTCCCTTGTAGCTTGCTCCAAATTATTTAATGAATATTGCCCAAGATTTCACACAATGTAAAAAGACAAAACAAGACTGTGTATATATAACACAGATGATATAAATTATTGTTAGCATAAAAAATGTGGGATAAATAAAAATGAAAAAGATTTTCTACATAGATACCTAAAATTATATGGATTGTCGCTATGTTTAATGAATGTGGGATAAATAAACACGCATGAGAAATATTGTGATTAACAAGTAAATAACGAAATAAAAGAGTAAAAGTTGTTTTTAATTTTTAAGGGAAAATAATAAAGGGAAAAATTTGGGGGGAAATTTTGGAGGGAAAAAATTGAGGGGGGGAATTTTGGAGGGAATATTTTTTTGCGCGGGGGAGAATTTTGGATGGAAATTTTTTTGGGGGGAGAATTTTAGAGAGAAAAGATCAATCTGCAAGTTATAAGAATATCATTGGGAGAGTGAACATTTGTATCATTCTATGTTCTTAGTGAGAAGTGATGGCTTCATCAGATAAAGAATATTTTATTTTCGAGGCATCAACAAATTGTTCGCATGACTCTTTTGTTGGGACTAGAAAATGCGATGGGAATACTTGTAATGCAAATGAGACATCGTATTCTTCATCTAGTAAGAAGTTTGATCATAGTGCAAGTAATGGTATTCAACATGTTCCTCAGGAAAGTCCCAAATCAAGGGAATTTGAAGGCATCGGTGATAAACAGGAGGAATATGATGGTGATCAATCTATTCAACAGTTTAATAGTAATGAAAATAATCAAAATGTAGGTCGAAGTAGAGATTGTGATCAACATTTAAATGATTGGGATGAAAATTTTCCTCCAAGTGAGGATTTTCAAGGTATCAATGAATATTTCCAAGGCACCAATGAATATGATGAAGAATTTCCCTCAAGTGGAAATTTTAAAAGAAGTGAAGATGATTATGACAATGGTGGACACTCTTTCCAGAGTGGGGAATTTAAATATGTCAATGTTGGTGATGATGAATTTCCTCGAAGTGAGCATTTTGAAGGTATTGATGAATATTCTCCTCCAAGTGAGGATTTCCAAGGAACGTGAATGAGGATGATGAAGAATTCCCCCCAAGTGGGGAGTTTAAAAGTAGTGATGACAATTATAGCAATGGTGGACAGTCTTTTCAGAATGGGGAATTTAAAGGAAGCAATGTTGGTGATGATGATTTTCCTCCAAGTGAGGATTTTCAAGGTACTGATGAGGATGATGAAGATTTTCCTCAAAGTGACGCTTTTCAAGCCAGTAACGAGGATGATGAAGAATTTCCCTCAAGTGGGGATTTTCAAAGTAGTGAAGATGATTATGACATTGGTGGACACTCTTTTCCAAGTGAGAAATTAAAATGAAACAATGTTGTTGATGATGATTTTCCTCCAAGTGAGGATTTTCAAGATAGTGATGAATATTTTCAAGGCACTGAGCAGGATGATGAAAACTTTCCCTCAAGTGGGTATTTTGAAAACAGTGAAGATGATTATGTAAATGGTCGACACAATGTTGTGGAGGATTTTCCTCCAAATGAGTATTTTCAAGGTACTAATGACGATGATGGAGAATTTTCTCCAAGTGAGAATCTTAATGGCATTTATAGTCTTATGGGTGATGATGATTTTCCTTCAACTGAATATTTTCATGGAAGATCCGATGACATTGGATGGTAATCATTTTTCTAGTGATTTTGATATTCCTCTCATCAACAAGATTATCAATGAATATGATGGACCTAGGAATGAATATCATATTCTCAATCATTCATATCCAATAAATCAAGGTAATCGACATTCTCTTGTTCAGTCTCCTGACAATGTTTTGCTTGATATTCCTTCTGGTGATGAGAAAAATCCTTCTAGTGAGGATGGTGAAATAGTGGAGACATTGCAAAGAAACATTGTGTCTAGGACCAGGACTAGACCTTTCTATATCAATCCAAATCATTCTAGTTATACAAGGTCTAGGAAATAATTTCTCACTAAATCAATTTCCATAAGTGAATTGATTTCAAGTGAATGTTGTCAAAAGAATTGTTTGAAAAACATGGAATACATGTATGTCTTGAAATAAATGAAGACATATTTTTCAATGAATAAGAGCATGCAAAATTCATATTTGATGGGTGTTAGTAACCAAATATTAAAATATCATAAAAAAACCTCAGAATAAGTACTCAGCGCCTTGAAAAAGATAGAATTTCAGATAATAAGTCTCTTCGAGGGGGAAACCTCCTTATACACCACATAAATTTCCAAATACCATATGATTCCAAATGAAAATGTCTCATTGGTATATATAGGAGACTAGGAGGTACAAATACAACTAATGGACCCAAGCCGACATAAATAAAATAACATTACTAATGTAATATGCCACAATTAGGGAGTAATGTGCCATTATTTAGGTTAACATGCCCCTCCCCTTCAGAAAAGTGTTGTCCACAATGCTTGAGTAATTCTTGATGCTTCTGTATAAAAGACTCATCTTCCCTAGTGGAATATTTAGCGGGTAGTTTCCTCCTCTTAATGAGATACTATGAAATGGATCTATTCCTAAACTGGTGAATTCTTATGTCAGTGATAGATTCAGACTCCAATATGATTTTTCCTTCCTCCTCAAGTTATAGAAATATAGTTTGAACTGGGATCTTGTCACCTATAACCGTCTTTAATCATGAAACATGGAAAACTGGGTGTACTCATGAAGATGCAGGAAACTCCAATTTGTATGCCATAGTACCAATATTTTGCAACACCTTATGAGGGCCATAGTACTTTGGTGATAATTTATTATCCTTCTTAGCTTGCTTGAGGGACATTTGTTTGTATGGTTGTAGTCTTAAAAACACCCAATCCCCTACTTCAAAACTTCTTTCACTACGATGTTGTTTTGCTTGTTGTTTCATGCAATTTTGTGCCATGGTCAGGATATCCTTTAAGAGTTGGAGAAGTTGTTGTTGATGCTCGATGTGATATTCCACTACTTGAACCTTAGATTTTTCTTTTAGAGAAGAAATTATGGAAGGTGGGTGGTATCCATAGAGTGCCATAAATGGTGTCATTTTTTTTGCAGTATGAAAGGAAGTGTACTTATACCACCATTCTACCAAGAGTAACCATTTGAACCATTGTGTTGGTTTATTAGAGACAAAGCAACAAAGGTAGCCTTATAGAAATTTGTTCACTATCTCAGTTTTTCCATCAAATTGAGGATGAAAGGATGCGATATGAGCCAATTAAGTACCCAAACAAGAAAATAATTATGTCCAAAAATGTCTAGTGAATATGAGATCTTTGTCACTTACAATAATATTTGGGCTTCCATGTAGCTTTTGATATGTTTCCGTGAATGTGGTGGAAACTGTACTAGCTTTGAAAGGATGAGAGAGTGCAAAAAAGTGTGTGTACTTGGTCAGTCTATCAACAATCACCATGATGACACTATTTCCTTCATACTTCGGTAACCCTGTGATGAAATCCATGGAAACCTTCTTCCAGTACTGACTTGGGATGGCTAATGGTTGTAAAAGACCTGGGGTGATAACTGTTTCCACCTTATTTTGTTGGCAAACCAAACATTCTTCCACAAACCTTTGAACATTAGTTTTAAGGCCAACCCAAAAAGATACCTTCTTGACCCTATGGTAGGTTTTCAAAATCATGAGTGCCCTCCTACCGGAGAGGTGTGCAATTCCATTAGTACATTTTGTTTGATTTGGGAGTTCTTACATAAATATAAGCCATCTTTGTAACATAGTGAATCATTTTTCCATGTAAATGTATCTGATACACTAGAATCTTGCTGCAACCTTTGAATGAGAGTCCACATGTTTTCATCATTCTTCCATTCATCCCTCGCTTCTATTATCCAATCATTTTGGATGATCGAGATAGCACATAGAAAGGCCTCAACATCTTCATCCGCTCTTGAGAGTGCATCTACCACAACATTTTTCTTCCATTTTTTATAGATGATTTCAAAATCATAACCCAACATCTTGGTCACCCATTTTTTTTGTTCTTCTGAAGATAGTCTTTGTTCCAAGAAGTTGGAATGTACCAGATATCAAAAGTATGTAGAACAAAAATAAAGTGATAGAAATGGCAGAATAACAGTAATATAACCAACATAATCTCCACAATAACACAAAAATGATATAAGAACAACAACAAAGATAGCACTTTGATTAAAAAAGAAATGTTCATGGGCCTCTTCGAGGGGGAAACCTCCTGTCAAGCAATGCTCTGTTACAATAATCTCTAAGCTAGGGTTCTCATACCCTCGACTCCTATTTATACTAAAAAGAAGCATCTAGAGGAAGATCCTTCTAGAAGCGGAAGCTTCTATTAGGTCTTC
>JZKD02S1688299.1:606416-645691 GCA_000966675.3 Picea glauca | reverse complement strand
TAACTAATTATTTATTATTAATTAATTATTCATGATTGTCAAGGATTAATTAATTATTAATTGACTCATTAATTAATTAAGTAAAGGATTAAAGGGGGGTTAATAAATTATTTTAGTAAATTAAGAGTTACGTACACGGAAAGGGATAAGGTATTAATTCAAAGGGGTAAGACATTAAATATGGGATAAAATAATAAATAAAGGGGATAAGGGGCATTAAGGATGAAAGGATAAGATAAGGTAATAAATGGGTTAGGTAGGGAAGTAAAAGAGGGGTAAGTCGGTGAAGGAGGAATATGGAGGGGAAGGAGGTTTACGGGAGGGGATTCTACGGGAGATGGGGGATTTATTTTGAGGGCTTTTGGATTTTGCAGAGAGGAGTGGAGTTTTGGAATGGGGATTGTATCAGTTAGGCACCAAGGTTGCTGGAGGTTTTGGGCAGTGCCTGCACAGTGCAGCAGCGGTCAAGAAGGCAAGCGCAAGGCAGCAAGGTGAATTAGCATCAGACCCAGGTAATTTAAATTGTGTACTTGTTTTATTTGCTATAAGATTTTAATATTCGTTGTTAAATTACATGCATATGTGCTCAAAATAAGGAATATAGGAATTTTTATTGTTTTTCTCAATTAAAGAAATTAGTGAAATTTCTGAAATTTATATTGTTACAATTCATGTAATTTGTAGACATAAAAATCTATTCGGCCCCTACAACTGTCCCCCCAAGGGTTAGGTATTCAAGGGTTCTACAGACAAGGGTTTTCCCTATGCTATATCTCTCTGATATACGTGTCGGGTCCAAAAGTAGTACTCGGCCCAATATCTCAGGGCACTAACTAAGGAGGATAGACTGTACCCTTAGCCGTACTACCCAACTACCCAGGTACTAGAGAGTATCTTCCTGAGTGTTGTTCTCGGTGGAACTATAGTAGTCAGGAAGTCGATATGTTTATCTAAATAGGGCTTCAGGAAATCTAGGCCAATCCATACACAGGTTTTGTCTGATGCCCTACCACTCGAAGGGGTACCAACAGGGGTTACAAGGGTGGACAACAAATGTGTGCTTAAGAACCACTTGTATTTCCTACATGTATGAATCCCTCAACTGTGGGTTTTTACGTGTAACAACAGATCTTTGTGGCTTAAAGACGTCAGAATATGTCTCTACCCTGAAAAAAATTTCCCACAATTGCTGCCAAAGAAAGTGCTTTGATACCACTTTGAATATACCAGATATAAAAAGTATGTAGAACAGAAATAAAATGCTAGAAATGGTAGAATAACAGTAATATAACCAACATAATCTCCACAATAACACATAAATGATATAAGAACAAGAACAAAAATAACACTTTGATTCATAAAGCAATGTTCATGGGCCTCTTTGAGGGGGCAACCTCCAGTCGAGCAGCGCTCTGTTACAATAATCTCCAAGCTAGGGTTCTCATACCCTTGACTCCTATTTATACTAAAAAGAAGCATCTAGAGGAATATCCTTCTAGAAGAGAAAGATTCTATTAGGTCTTCTTACATCCACCTTATTCTATTTTATTGAAAGGCCTTATTAATATTGACCTTTATTACATCTGAATATATTGCTCTACCTATGTGTGGGTTAGGACCTTAACAGAAGTATTTAAGACTATTGTGATCTGTTTTGACCTTGAAGTGCCTACCTATTAGGTAAGGGTGTCATTTCTTCAATGCATGTAGTATTTCCATCATTTCCTTCACATAAATGGGTTTGTGTAAGTCCTTTCCCTTGAGTGGTTGAATTTCAAAAGCAAGGGGCCTTCCTTCTTGCATTATAACAACACCATTGTCATTTCCCGAGGCATCACATTCCACAATAAAGTTTTTTGTGAAGTCTGGTGTGGTCAAGACAAGAGCTTTTCACATCGCCTCTTTAAGTTGTTCAAAAGCTTGAGTTTCCTATGGAGTCCATGAAAATGAATCCTTATTAGTTAATGTCATTAAAGGTGTTGTTATTCTTCCATAGTTTCGAACAAACTTGCGGTAGTAACCTATCAAACCCAAACATCCTCTAAGATTGTTCAATGTTTTGGGAATCGACCAGTCCATCATGGCCTTAATCTTGTTAAGTTCTACCTTGACACCTTCATGAGATACAATATGACCCAAATACTCTACCTCCTTCACCCCAAAGAAACATTTGGATGGTTTAGAATAAATTTGTTTCTCCTTTAGTAGTTGTAGCACCTTGTCAACATGTCCCACATGATACTCCCAAGACTTGCTATAGATTAGTATATCATCAAAAAATACTAACAGAAATTTTCGAAGGAAGGCATTGAAAATGAAATTCATCAACCTTTGGAATGTGAAAGGTGCATTCGTAAGGCCAAAAGGCATGACCAAAAATTCATAATGGCCTTCATGAGTTCAGAATGTTTTTTTTGGGATATCTGCTTCCTTCATTCTAATATGATGATACCCTGAACAAAGATACAACTTTGTGAAATAGATTTCTCCATGTAGTTCATCTAACAATTCATCAATGACGAGAATGGGAAACTTATCTTTAATAGTGATCTTGTTGATCTCTCTATAATCTGGACACATACGCCATGAAACCTCTTTCTTGAGTACCATTACCACCGTTGCATAGTAAGAACTTTGGATAGGTCTAATAAATCCAACCTCTAACATTTCTTCAACCATACGCTTAATTTCACTCTTATGGGAATAAGGGTATATGTAAGGCCTTATGTTAGGAGGAACACTCCTAGGAATTAGGTAAATAGCATGATCATGATTTTGAGTGGGTGGAAGACCTTTGGGACTATCTTTAAATACTTTGGAATGCTTATCAATGATCCCTTGGAGATCTAGGGGAATATATGGCTTAGTTGTTTGAACATCTAGTGATCATAGTTGTACAATTACACCTTGATGCCCCCTTTTCAATAATTTTATCATACCATTAGAGCTTATCACCTTACCCGGTTTCCATGTGATACCCCTTAACTCAATTTCTTTTCCTTCCAATGAAAATTTCATGAAAAGTTCTTGAAAATTAAAGGCCAATGTTCCTAATGATTGTAACCATTGGACTCATAGTACGACATCAGCAACACCCATGGGTATATAAATCATTGGATTATTAATTAAATATTCCCCATAGTAATATTGATCTTATTACATTTTCTTGAGCAATTGATAGTTCCTCAATCTACAATCATTATTTGAAACTTTGGTGCTAGATATATAAAGCAATTGAGAGCTTTCGCTAATTTAGAGTGAATGAAATTATGAGTACTACCAAAATCAATTAGGACTATTACCTTTTTCTTTTTGATATATACTTCGATTTTGAGGGTTTGAGCAGTGCTAATTCCAGCCAATGCATGACATGATATCGTGGGAGTCAACTCTTCAGAAGAAATATCTTCTACATTTTCATCTTGAGATGGTTATTGTTCTTGTTCTTTTTCTTCTTACTCTTCACAATCTATGTAGAATATTTTCTTCTCACCACACTTATGTCCCTTATTATACTTGTTGTCACAATTAAAGCATAAGCCTTTTTCTTTTCTTTCCTTAAATTGTTGAGGTGTCAACCTTGTAGTTTGAGGTGTTTTAGAAGAAGGAACACTATTCTCTCAATAGATGTTAAGAGTGGTCCTTCTAGTATCCATAGCCATATTTTTACTTTCAACATTTCTCGCCACCCTGAATGCATTCTCCAATGATTTGGGTTCCCAAAGGTGAACCTCATGTTGAATGTTATCCTTTAAAGTTCCTAAGAATACATCAATTGGGTGTTCCTATGGAATATATGTTACCTTTATATTCAATCTTTGGAATTTCTCAATGTGCTCTGCCATTGAACCCTTTTTCTTGAGATTTATCAATTAGATAAAGAAGGTATTGCTCCTTGTATCCTCATAGTGTGCTATCATTTCTTCCATGAAAATTTTCCAAGTGACGAGTGATTTGCAAGAACAAAGTCATCGATACCACACAAATTGATTAGGTTCTAAATATAAAGAACCAATTCGTACCTTTTGTGTATGTTGTACATCATGTAGATCAAACAATTTCTCCGTATGAAGTATCCATGTGATTGGATCCTTTCCATCAAACTTCCTCATATCAATCTTAGGAAAGTGGTTGGTCTTCAACCCAAAGTTGGGGTTTCTCCATTCTTGATTAATGTTCCTTATGTCCTCATCATGAATTTCATGGGATACATTTTCACTTTCAGGTGTCCTCTCTATTAGGAATTTTTTCAATCCTTCCATGATCGCCCTTTTTAACCCATCCAAGTTAGTATCCATTATTGCTTCCAAATTAGTTTCAATTGAATCCATCATCTCTTGTAGTTCATCTTTTGTTGTTTTCTTCTTTTGTAAATCATTTATGTACCTACATATTTCTTCACCTTCATCAACAGTCCAAGTAGGACTGTCTAGAGGCTTATTTGGTGTACAAGTTCCCTTTTTTGGTGGCATGTTGGCCAAGTATCACTTTTAAACATGTATTTCGAGGTGGTTCTGCTAGATGATATTTATTTTGTTGTATCTCCAAAATTTCATCCCTTCTAGGTCTAAAAATTTATTTTTGTAGTTCTATGATACGTCTTCTTTGCAATGCCATAGGTATGATCAAAATTGGATGTGCCAAGTGGAACTTATGGTAAATTCCCCACACCTTGTTTATTTTTATCCCTTCCAGGAGAGTGTACATGTAAAGCATGCCTAGATCACAATATATGATATTTGATTCTAAAACTTGTACCAAAAATACTTTAGACTATCCACTTCTTAATGCAACTAGTCTCACTTAATTTGGAAACTCACTGAAGAAAATATCATTGTTTTACCTGGAAGACTTGTTTGAGACTAGTTAATATGACTAGTCAGATACCCTATCTTGCACAGGGTGTATCTACAAAATTAGGATACCTCTAAATTTGAAAGTTTTATCATAGCTACCTTGATAATTTATATGAATAGCCTCTGGATTTCAGGGTCTTAAATGTTACAGAAAAAAATTATAGAGAAAATTTCGCAATGATTAAATTAAGGATGATTCTAGAACCCTATCTTACACAGGATATATCTCCAAAATTATAAGGCCACATGAGATGAAATTTGAACCCCACGTACCTTGATCCATATGATAAATACCGTCTAAGGGTTTCCTTCTGAAAAACCGTAGAAAAATAGTTATAGCACAAATTCCAAGGTGTCTTACATGTAGCAACAAAACCTCAAGACCTTGAGCTCTGATACCAAATGCTAAGAACTAAATATCGAAATAGCATAAAAAAACCTCAGAATAAGTACTCAATGCCTTGAAAAAGATAAAATTTTAGACAATAAGCCTCTTCGAGGGGGAAATCTCCTTATACACCACATAAATTTTCAAATACTAGATGATTCCAAATGAAAAGGTCTCATCAGTATATATAAGAGACTAGGAGGTACAATGACAACTAATGGACCCAAGTCGACATAAATAAAATAACATTACTAATATAATATGCCTCAATTAAGGATTAATGTGCCACTATTTAGGGAATAACAATGGGGTGCATGATATCCACCAAGACGGGATATGATTATCGCATTGAGAATATTTTACTTTGCAGAAAGGCTTGCAAAAAAATTCACTCAATTGATAATCTTCGTCTATCAAGAATCCAGACAAGGTTGGAAAAAGATCCTTCATTTTATTTGGTAAATCATGGATGAGAGAGTGGGCCATTGAAAAACACTACATTATCATGGATGCATGATTTATTTTCCAAACATGGAGAGTGTATGCCAAATAGAGACACAATACATATTACAGATAATTTCTCAAGGAGGAAAATATACAACTTGTACAACGTATATGTTGAAGGTGTTGAAAGAAATGGTAATTTTATTACATATGCATATTTGACAAGAATATGGAAGAAACAATTCAACAATGTATGTATTCTTAAGAAGTAAAGGATGGGGATTTGCAGTATATGTGCTACTCTTAAATCAAGAAGAGATAAATTTGAAGGGGCAGAAAGAGGTATGTATTTACTATTTATTTTTGTTTTTTCTAATTGGATATTATCAACTATGAGAACATATGATCAATTTTTTCATTTATGTCATGTGTAGATTCCATAGTCAAAACACTTCAAGAACATCAGAATCAACAATCAAGTGAAAAACAAAAGTTGTACAAACATCAGAACAAGTGTTATGATGCTCCAAACAAATATTTAGGTATGATAATTGATGGCATGTACCAGAAGAAAAAACTTCTACCACATTTTTTCCATACACCAAAAAACAGGAAGATAATTTCATTCAGTTTCACTTGGTTGGTTGTATAGTTTTCAATGGAAAAATGTGTCCAAGGGTTTACTTCACAACTCCAAAAAATGATGCAAATCTGACCATCACCATAATTCATCATGTGCTCACTCACTAGTATGGAAATATTCCTCAAGTTATCTATCTACAGTTGGACAACACTAGTCGTGAAAAGAAAAATCGAATTGTCTTTGGATATCTAAGCATGCTTGTTGAACTGGGAATCTTTCAAAAGGTGAAAGTTCGTTTCCTTCTTGTTGGACACACTCATGATCATATTGATCAAATGTTCAATCATTTTTCAATGAGATTGAAGAGTAGAAATGTTGGAATCATACCATCATTGATTGAATGTATTAAGAAAACATACATTCCAGAGCTCGTTTTTCATATATTAGAAGAAATTTTTGGCATGCAAAGATTTATTCAGGTATCACATTGTGAATAAAAATGTATTGAACAAATTAATGCCATTAACTTCCAACATCAATTTTGTTTCAAAACAATTGATGGGAAAACACTTAAATGGGGAAAACAATATTCAACTCCTACATAATGGGGGCCTTCATCAGGTTTATCTTTTTTGAATTTTATTCTAGATCAACCAATATTTTCATCAAATTTATTATTTTTACAATCAGTTCTTGAAATCCATAATGCACTGAGGCATAATAGATATGTATATTATTCTGAATGCCTGGAAGAAATAGAAAAGTTTATTGAGGATACATATGAGTACTTTGATGGTATTTATTCTATTTGGTGGGAGTCTTTTTTCAATAGTCAAAGTGACATAATTTTAAGTTCAATAAATGAAGATACATTGTTGAAGACTCCATTTCATTGGCCACAAAATATGCCAAATGAATCTGAAGAAACAAACGTTGTTGAACAACAAGAATCTCAAGGTGTTATTGAGTTTACACAAGCAGATGAAATAAAAATGTATATTGGTTCATGAAGGTCACACACACAATGTTAAGCCATGGAAGACCTTTACAAGGGTCAAGTACAAGATATTAAGGAGGGTAGCATGATTGCAATCTTAGCAACTGAAAATCCACATGGTTATCCATTCTGGACTGGAAAGGTTATAAAGATTGAGATAGAAAATGATGATGTTATTGCAATTGAAATGCATTGGAATGCAACAAGTACACACCCATTCAATGGTGTGTACAAGCTAGAGATGGTGGTTGATAAACATGTCAATAGAAAGAGAAAAAGAAAGGGTCAAAATACAACTCGTCGTTGTACTAACCTCTTAAAATTAGATGATGTTGACATAATTGTTTATGAATTCAATTTGACAAAGAGAGGAACTCTTCGCTCCAAGACAACATAGAGTATCAATAGGTTGCTTCCACAAAAAATAAATGCAAGATGGGATTCTGTAGAACCTATTCGTAGATCTAAAAGGCTTTTGACATTTGGAATGTTGGGCATGCATGTAGACTCAGATGGTGCATTCATCGACAATAGAGAAGAGTATGGATCATCTACATCTTCATCTAATCATTCATCTAAAGACAATGTAGACTTTGATGGTATTTCTGAATCCATGAGTCAATTTGAATAAGTGTATGAAACATTTTATGTATTTTTTATCCATATGATGTTTGTATGATAACTAAAAATGAGCATTGAAATTACATATGATCTTACATGAAGTTATGAATCATTTTTATGTTTTATGAATTATGTGTTTTTATTATAGAGAATATAATAAAATTTCTTAGCTCATATGTTTTGAATATGTACAATATAACAATACTTTTTAGAAATAATTTATGTTTCATTCAATGTAATTTGTATTTACTTATTTTTTATTAAAAGTAAAAAAATATTTAAAAGTGATGTTGAATTTTTAAAGTATATTGTGATATTTTCATGGCATTATGTATTACCTTGTGCTTTGAGTGATAAAATAAGATTTTAAAAGTAAGCATTTAAGAGTTGATTTTATGATTTTGTTTACAGTAATGATGAGTTATTTTACCACTTATAATAAGGTGTCATTTCCATACCCCAATTTTAGAATGGGTGCTACCAGTAGCAGTACTTTTCAATTTGATGGTTGGTTTTGATGTTTTGGTTTTAATGGTACCAACTGCTAAAAATACTATTTCAAATTATCTAAAATTTTAATGTTTTGAGAAAAAAAAAATTATATAACATCATTTTTTTAGGTGTTGATTTTAAGGTTTTCTAAGCTATTGTTTGAGTTTTGAAGGCCATGTTTGAAAAATGTTGTAATTTTGACTCCGTTTTAAAAAATGGTGCTACTGGTAGCACCACGTTTTAATTTGGGGGTTGATTTTGATATTTTGAATGTAAAAATATGGGTTTTTTGGGCTAGAGTTCTCATTTTGAGGTCACAGTTCTCATTAAGTTGATAACTTTGTTTAATATGGTTTTAGATATTATTATGTGAGCTGAGTGAGCTTCCAAATCTAAATTTATCAGCAAATTGGTTGTCTAAAATCATTCCTATTGAATTTGGTGAGATGAAGAAGGTGAAAGTCCTTGATTTGTCTCAAAATAGGTTGTCTGGAACCATTCCTTCTGAATTTGGTAAGGTGAGAAAGATGGAAGTCCTTGATTTGTCTCAAAATAGGTTGTCAAGAGCCATTCCTTCTGAATTGGGACAGTTAAAAATGTTGCGTGAGTTGGCTCTATTTTCCAGCAATGTCACTGGTAAAATACCTCCACAACTAGGCAATCTGACAAGCCTGCAAGTGTTTCTAGCTTACAACAACCATATCAATGAAAGCATACCTCCTCAGATCGGTCAATTTAAACTTCTTCATAATTTAAATCTGGGAAATAGTAGTATTTCCCAAGAGTTTCCTGTTGAACTCGGGAGGCTTGTGAACCTTGACTTCCTGGATCTCAATCTTAACAAATTAGGAGGCAATATTCCTTCTTTTTTGGCCAAGCTGACCCGCCTGACATACTTAGACCTCTCTAACAACCAATTCTCTATCCTTGTCCCACCCTTTCTAGCGAATTGTTCGATATTGAGATATCTAAAGCTAAATAACAATTCTTTGGTAGGAGAGATTCCTCCAGAAATAGGGCGGTTAATGAATCTGCATAGCTTGTCTCTTTCCCGAAACAAAATCACTCGAGTGCATCCTTCTCTAATGTCCAATAATCATACCAGTGTGGTACTGATAGATGTTTTTGATAATTACTTGAGTGGATGACTACCAGAAAGCTGGGGACAGAACCAGAACTGGCGCATCATAACAGTGGGCTATAATCGATTGCAAGGAAATTTATTGGATTGGCTTTGGGATCTCAGTGGCCTGCTGTCAAGATGTAATCATTTCACTGCCTCTGTGCAAATAGTAAATCCGTGGCTTGACCCTTCAAGATCTAAGGTTTAAGAAGCGATCACTAATTTTGTCTTACATTGCTTAAACGGTGGCCGCCTTAACCTTTGCAGGTCACGAGACATCATCACTACTTCAATTAAATTTTTTTTAAGATCAAAGGGGCATTTTTGTTTGTATAAATACTTGAAACGAATTGTAAGATAATCATCCTGAAAATATTTTTTAATCAAAGTTGTTATTGTGTATTTGGAGGTGTTCTCTCCGTTAATACTTTGTTTTTTATTTGAGTTTGTAAACTCATTTGGTTCCTTGATCTCATTTTCCATATTGTTTTTTAATTTGAGTAATTGTTGTAATTTATTTTCTTTTCCCGATTGCGAACCCACATTAATTTTTTAGCATAGAGATTTGGGGTTTTGTCTTTTGGGACATCCGCCAGCTTGAGTGATAGACTTCCTCACTTCCAAATGCCAAAACCCAAAGTTGTGGGCCCAAAGCATATTTTTATTTCACAATTTGGCAATTAAAGTTTTTATTTTGTTTTTTACGTTGGGTATGACGAACCCTGAATTCCAATATGCCTTTCTTTTCTCATTTCGACAATATTTGTTTTGTTTTAATTTTGTATCGGGTGTTTTGTAAACACCGATACCCGAACTCTGTTGTGCCTCCATCTCACATTTGGTATTAGAGCCAGGTTGTATCTTGTCAGTTTCTCATTGTTCCTATTGGTGCCCAATTTTACTGTGCGAGAATTTATTTGATTTCTTTTAAAATTTTATAAATGGTCGTGTCTGGTAGCAGTGCTTCTCAGATTCAAGTTCTTGTTCTGAATGAGAATTCATATGACTCTTGGTATATTCATATGAGGACGATTTTGCGTTCTCAGGATTTGTGGACTTATGTTATTGATGGTTATGCTGAGCCAGCTGATGTAGCAGTGGAATTGGCTCTCTCTAATGTTGACCGTGTTTTGTTGAAGGAAAACAAGAAGAAGGATAACAAGGCTCTTGGATTAATCGAGCAAGGATTAAATGAAGCTATTTTTATGAAGATGTATCTTCTAATATGGCTTTGGGCATTCTTGAAACCTGTTATCAAGGTGTGTCCAAGGTAAAGACAGTCAAGTTGCATAACTTGAGAAGGGATTTCGAAAATCTGAAGATGAAGGATAATGGAAGCATTGATACTTTCACGACTCAAGTAATGAGTGTTGTGAACCATATTAGGAAGTATGGAGATGATATTGAGAATAAGAGAGTTATTGAGAAAGTGCTAAGAAGTTTACCCAAGAATTTTGAGCCTGTTGTTGTTCCCATAGAGGAATTTAAATATTTAAGTCTAATGCAAATTGATGAATTAACTGGTTCTCTTGTTTCTCATGAATCTAGGATATCTAGATATTAAGAAGGATCATTGGATAATTCTTTCAATATCGATTGCATGTTACCAGAGGCAAAAGTAGAGGAGGTCGATTTTTTGGTTGAAGGGACAACAAAACTGAATCAATGTCTGAGGAGAAGTTCTAGCAGAATCCACCTAATTTAAGAGAGAGTAGTAGCAAACCCTGGCAGTAAGAAAATCAGAGGTATGATAAATCTAAAGTACAATGTTATTATTGTAATAAGTTTGGGCATTTTGCTAACAAATGTTGGAAGAAGCAAGCAGATGCTGGAAAGCAGTCTGCACACATCACAAATGATTCCGTGGATGATCAAAATCCTATGTTCTTGACTTGTAATGTCACTCAGGAAAGTGCTAATGATATTTGGTTTTTGGATAGTGGTTGCAGTGACCATATGAATGGTAATATGGACTTATTTTCTTCTATTGATAATAGTATTCAGTATGAAGTAAAACTGGGAAATGACTGTAAGGTTATAGTTAATGGTAAAGGTGTAGTTCCATTTTACACTAAGGATAATCAGAAAAAAAATATTGATGATGTTTATTTTGTGCCTGGTCTAAAATGCAATCTTATTAGTGTTGGACAACTGATGGATAAAAAGTACAAAGTGTTGTTCAAGGACAAAGTATGTACAATCTATGATAAATTTCCCAGCAAATAGTTGATTGCAAGAGTAGAGATGACCAAGAATAAGATTTTTCCACTTGTTATGAAAAATAATTTGAGTGGTTCTTTGAATGCTTATAAAGCTGGAAGTCTAGATGAATCTTGGTTATGGCATTTGAGATATGGTCATTTACATTTTGGTGGCTTAGATATGTTACAAAAGAAGCATTTGGTAAAGGGGTTTCCATGTATTCAACAATCTGCATGCTCTTGTGAGAGATGTATACTTGGAAAACATCACAAAGAGAAATTTGTTTCAGGTGTTTCCTATAGAGCAAAAGCTCATTTGGAAATCGTCCACACAGATTTATGTGGACCTATGCAAACACCTTCTTTAATTGGCTGTGTTTATTTTATGAATTTCATTAATGATTTTAGTAGTAAGACTTGGTTGTATTTGTTGAAATATAAATTTGAAGCCTTTGATGTTTTCAAGAGGTTTAAGTCTATGATTGATAATGAGAGTGGTCGAACCATTAAAATCTTAAGGTATGACAGAGGAAGTGAATATAAACTGAATGAATTCATTGAATTTTGTGATATTCATGGAATTAAAAGACAATTTACTGCTCAATATACTCCACAACAGAATGGAGTGGTTGAAAGGAAGAATCGGACCATCATGGATATGGCTCGAAGCATGTTGAAAGAGAAGCACATTTCAAATGACTATTGGGGATATGTGGTTCTCTGCTCTATTTGTATATTGAATAGAAGTATGACCAAGACCGTGAGGGATAGTGTACCTCAGGAAGCCTAGGATGGTAAGCCTGGCAATGTTTCTCATTTCAGAATTTTTGGATGTGTTGCATTTGTGCATGTACGTGGAGAAATGAGGAGGAAGTTGGATGACAAAAGAGAGAGACGTATCTTTGTTGGATATAGTGAAGAGTCTAGGGCATATAAACTCTACAATCCCATCACCCAAAAATATGTAATCAACATAGATGTTTAATTTAAAGAAGATGAAGCCTGGGATGGGAGTATTGACAAATCAAATTCAGAGGGATCTGTGTTACCCCATGAAGATGATGATGGAGCTGAGCAGGATGAAGGAGATGGACATATGGTTCCACATGCACATATGCCTGCAGCAAGAAGTCCAACAAGGAAAACACCATATTTCATCCCATCTCAATTTAGAACTCCCAAAACTAATGAGCATGGTGAGCCATATGGACATGGTGAACATCAATCAAATTCACAGGTAAGTAGTGAATCAAATCCCACTTTAGCTTCATTAAGAAACATATTTAAAGGACATAAGACTAGAATCTTAATAGAATTATATGATCAGAATGAAGAAGTAGATCATATTTCAAATTTTTCATTAATGGCATGTGATCCTGTAAGTTTTGATGAAGCTGCTAAAGAGGATGTCTGGATAAAATTAATGGATGAGGAGATTGATTCCATTGAAAGAAACAACACTTGGGATCTTATCGATTTACCTGAAGGTAAGAAGAGCATTGGTGTTAAGTGGGTTTATAAGACTAAGTTGAATGCAGATGGTGAAGTTGAAAAGTATAAGGAAAGACTTGTAGCTCAGAGGCTTAGTCAGCAACCCAGTATTGATTACAATGAAACATTTTCTCCTGTAGCAAGAATTGACACTGTGAGGATGGTATTAGCTATTGCAGCTCAGAATAGATGGATCATGCATCAGATGGACGTTAATTCTGCATTCTTGAATGGATATTTGGAAGAAAAGGTTTATGTTAGACAACCTTTGGGTTATGAGATTGATAAGCATAGAGATAAAGTTTACAAGTTGAGGAAGGCTTTATATGGATTGAAGCAAGTATCCATAGTTTGGTATAGCAGGATTGATGGATACTTGATTAGTGTTGGATTCAATAGAAGTCCAAGTGAACCAACCCTATATACAAAGATAAACCAGGAAGGTAAAATTTTGATTGTATGTTTGTATGCTGATGACCTGATTTTTACTGGAGATCTAACTGTAGATGATTTTAAAAATGCCATGAAAACATAGTTTGAAATGACTGATTTAGGATTGATGAAGTATTTTCTTGGAATTGAAGTGGATCAATCTGATGATGGCATTTTAATTTGTTAAACTAACTATGCAAATGAAGTGTTGAAAAGGTTTAGAATGTTGAATTGCAATCCAGCTACAACACCAATGGAAACTGGTATTAAACTTAGCAAGTATGATGAGGGATAATATGTTGATCCAACTTTGTATAAGAGGCTGGTTGGAAGCCTTATATACTTAACAACAACCAGACCTGACATTATGTTTGTTGTAAGTTTGATTTCAAGATTCATGGAGACTTTGAAGAGTACTCATTGGCAAGCAGGAAAGAGGATCCTGAGATATGTTGTTGGAACAAATGACTTTGGAATCCGATACACATCAAGTTTAAACTTTGAGATAATCGGATATACCTATTCATAATGAATTGGCATGTTGGTATGACCTATGTTACTTTTCTTCTAGTTCGAGTGACTAGTTGTACCAGCCATGATTTAACATGTTTAACTTGTTGCAATATACATTTATCAACAGTTTGAGGGGAAACATAACCCAAATTAGAACCAAGGTCAATTAAAATGGAAACTAGATGGTTGGAAATCATACCTTCCATCTCCACCATTGAAGCTTTGTGGTCATATTGTCTATTATCAAGGCTGCATAAATTTGTGGCATGATCCTAGCCACATCATTAATTCTGGTAGCCTCTTGGATGTTCTAGACCCTCCCATTGTTCTATTGCCTATGTGCATAGTCCCTCAATAGATGTTCTTCTCCACAACCCAAACATTTTAAGGCGTCTCTCTTTGTGTTATCAGTCTTACCTGAGGCTGATCCAAAGGGTTTGTTTCCACTCTGAGATGGGAAATTTTGTTGATATACACTTTTAGTGGGAAGGCTCATCTTAGAACCTTTCCCATGGTTCTTAAATCTTGAGGGTTTAAACCCCTTCTTCTTGAATTCTGAATTAATTTTCTTCTTCCAATCCTCATGAGATTCTGTCTTATTCTTGAATTCCTCATAGCAATACCTTGCCTTCCGGATACTGTATTCTAAAGTCTTTCTCTCATCAAATTCAATTCTGTCCTGGAAGGACTGAGATAATCCACTAATAAATCGTTGCATATTTACTTTTTCATCCTCTATGTACGACACATAACTTATTAGCTCAAGAAATTTGTTGATATATTCATTTATTGTGAGTTGTCCTAACTTGAGTTCATAGAACTCCTTGGTCTTCCTATCAAAGTATTTCTCTGACAGATACTTATTCTTGAAGTATTTCTCAAATTTTTTCCATGACAAGTCCTTCTCATGGATTCCTTTCACATTCCTAACATCCTCCCACCAAATGGAGGCCTTTCCATTCATGTTGAAAATGGCTATTCAAGTCTTTAAGTTTTCATGGTAGTCATGGACTCTAAAGTACTTCTTCAAGCCAAGAAACCAAACTTCCACTTCTTCTCCCTTCTTAACCTCTCCATCGAAAGTGGGTGGTTTGGAATTCTTAAACTCTTTAGGGTCATGGCTCTTAGAATGCTTCCTCTTCTTTCTTCTCCTCTAGGAATGTGAACTAGTTTTGCTACTAGAATATCCCTTGGAGTTATCAGTTTCCTCACTAGAGGATTCTTCTGATGAGTGTCTCTTGACTCCATGTTGGGCCTTCTTTGAGGCGCTCCTCCTTCTGTGGCCACTTTCAAGACCATTATTTTGTATATCAGGTGGACTTTGGGTTTTCTTAGTATGATGTCCACCCACATGATTGACTGTTGGTCCATGTTGCAACTTCCTTTCTATATTTGATAAGCTTTGCAGTAGGAATGCATTAATTTCAGTTTTCTTTTCCTTCTCTTTTATCAGCCTTTCATTGTCACCCTTACAACTATGTAATTCTGCCATGAGGCTTCTTACGGTTTCAACCAAATCTGGAGGGGTATCCACCGCCCTCCTCTCATCATATTCTTCCTCTATTTTGTGGGATATTTCTCCCAATTCATGGTGTGTCACCATCCTTCATGATGTGGTTTTCCGGATTTCCACCCACTGTTTGAGTGCTGATAAAACATTTTTTTTTAGTTAATCATTTACTAGTTTATGAACAACACATAGTTCATATTTTTTTCAAAACATATACAACACCATAAAGTTTCATTCCTCTCTTCAGTGGGGTTTAAGTAAGCCTATTAGGAATGGGGTAAGATAGGGTGTTACCCTTAAAGGGTCTCTAATAATATTTTTATATGAATCGTTCATGAGCTAAAGCAGGCCAAGTGTTGTTTCCTGCAATGATACCAATTTGTAACACACCCGACCCATAAGTACCTTTTTTAGGGGTGGGGCATCAAAATTTTTCTTTCCTTAATTGTCTAGAATCATGTTTCTTGGGTCTCCATCCTCTTCTACTCAATCATATATTTCTAACGACTGCTACCATGCTCAATCCGAGATCTGGATTGCAAGTTATGGCCTCTTGAAGCTCTTCGAGCATTATTAGTCAAGGGCCACATGGTGCCCATGTGGGTCCATCTCATGCATACCATCCCAAGTTCCCCGAAGTCCCAGGGATTCCCCGACGTTCCTACATCCACGATGGAAGTTCATCCACCATCAAATTCAACGTCGAGACTTAATTCTCTTTTAATACATAAGAAAAAGGGGAATTCAGCGTTCAGCGTTGAACGCCCATTTTTTTCCATTCTATGAGTATATCCTCTGGAGTCTCGAAATAAAAAACTACTGAAGGGGCTCGAAAGATTTTCATGTGGCTCCGGCCTTTAGTCCTTTTGGCTTATCTATGACACTACACCCAAATTCTTTGGATTTCCAAAGTTCCAGACTCCCGAAGGGTCCACCCTTACAGGTGGTGGAATATAAAATGCAGAGGAAAGGACAAGTGGGTCCTGAGTACTCCACTCGCCAATAGGCCAAGAGAATATGTGCCAGGGGGGTGACATATGGTAAGGTAGAGATGAAACATGGCCCCATCAGTGGGTGACAAGTGTCATGTTCTAATGGGCATATAGGGTCTACAAAATGTACGAATCAAGGTGACACATGGCATGTCAAATGTGGATCCACGTCACCCAGGATGACGTCAGCATTCCACATCACTCTGGAATGATAACCTTCAAATGCCCTTAGATCTCACGGTCGAGATGTGTCCACATAGATCCAATGATCTATGGCCTCTGTTACTTCGTAGCTTCGACGTTTGGGGAATCCACTCACTTACCACCCCCTTTTCCTAAAGTGGTCAACGTCAGACTGACTGCAACATGTATCCAACAGCCAGGAAGGATCCCAAAGTGTCCCTATATCTACGGTTCGCGTTAATTCATAACTCTAACATTCATGGGTTTTGGAATTATGATAGCTTTGATCTCTCAAAGTGTTGTACATGAATCCCTCCACCGGTTGATCGAACGGTTAAGAGGGGTTCTCAATGGACTTCCCAAATCCACAGTTCGCATTAATTTGCGACTTCAACATTTGGGATATTTGGTGTCATGACCTCGTTGTTCTCCTGAAATAGTCAATGTCGTACTGACCGCAACGTAGATCCAACGGTCAGGGAAGATCTAGAGAATCCTTGAATCTATGACTCATATGACTTTGGGACAAATAAGTGGATTAGGATTTAATGGTGGGGTAGATCCATCGATCATGGTTAGGGGAAACCACTAGATGTCGGTCAACCTCATGGGTGACCGTAACAACAAATTACCTTCGGTTGATTTGGAAGTGGTAAGGCCATATCACCCTGGAGCTCCTAACTCTCAAAGTTCTGAAGCCAGAATAGCTTAGCTCCTTTGAGGCTTAGCATAGGGTTCCTAGACCTTGGTCATATGGAGTCTTCGACAAGCCTCAAGGCTATACGCTCAATAATTAGTCGTGATTTGATTAGAACCGTGGACATGAGCCCTTGTTCACACAAGTGAAGGGTTTGAAGGATGCTCCCTCCTTCCATAAAATTTGAACTTAATGGCCTGTGAAGGGTGAATTAAGAGGTCGATATGGTCGAGGTGTTCTAGCGAAGTCTTTCCAAACTCCTATGTTCTCAACAAATGAAGAAATTGTAGATTTGTTCTTAAATTATTTTAAAGACTCATGTCTAATAGGTCAACTACTGCTAAGCAGAGGTAACTAGGAACCATGTAAATACAAATGTTTACAGAAGAATACTAAGCATTTCTAATGATTTATCAAACATTGTAAAATTTAATCATAAACTCAGGCATTGAACCATCACTTCCATTCGAGTACACAGAGTATGAAAATACTTATCAGAAACTAGAAATCGTGAAGTGATCGTTGAAAGGGGTTACTATTTCCACCCAACCATAGACACAACCACTCCTGAATGGATTTATTGCTGGCCACCCCCTAGCTAGATCATGATGCTCTAAGAGAGACTCTTTCTTCTTGCTCAGTGATAGTCAGGGATAGAGGTTACTCTCCTCCTCCCATGGGGACTTGGCACAATGGTTTTATCTCTACCAAGAAAGGGGGACTACAACGAGTACTTCCACAATCACTCGTCTTCTCTGCAACCCCGTTTAACATCTTGGACTAAAAACGATTCTAGTAGCTTCTTTCATCCATAATGAATTTGTTCTCAGTTCTCCTTCGAGTGAGAGAGTTGCAAGCACTCTTTTTCTCTTTTGAAGATTGGTCTCGCGACTCTTCTCCCTCGCCGATCTTCCTCTGCCCGCAAATCCCTTTCTTTATTTCGTTCCTCGACAAGATTGTGTGGGTATGAATCCTTAGCTCGTGGTCAGGTTTGGAAGCCTTGCAGATGGGTACCCTACCCCATCTCCTCATTAACTCTTATGCAACACCATCCATTTTTAATTAATAACAGAAATACATACATTACCTTTTATAACAAAAAGGTTCATCAAATATAACTTTCACACATATTCAGGTTACCACAAACTTTTGGCAAGATATAGTTATATTTACAAGTTGGGGGAAACAGGGGTATTACATTGAGAGTTGTTTCTCTTGTGGAGTTGTTTCTCTTTTCAATTGATGATGATAAACCCCAAAGATTGTAGTCCACAATACAAAAGAAACTTATACATATATCTTGTGTGCCTTGTGTTCTTTACGCTGATGATTTATTGATGATGTTTGTCTACAAACAACTAGTTATAAATGAAAGTAATGAATATTGAGTAAATGGTGATTGCTAACAAAGGTGTTTTGTAAAGAAATTGTGAACATACATTTACATTGATTCATGCCCCCCCTCCCCCCCTTTTAGTGTGATCGGTGTGTCTAACAACTTAATCGATATCTGTCGGGGCCAAAACTTTAAAAAACTTGAATTGACATTTTTTAAACTAGATTTCAATGTTAAAAATATTTTTTTAATCAATTGTCCAATCAAAAATTAAACCCCACAAGTAGTAGTGTGGTTATGTACCCTGCCTTCCCCCTTCAATGACTTAATTGTTGTTATTGGGCACTCCTTTAATGAGATGTAGAAGATGAAAGGATTAAATCATTTGATTATGAAAAAGAAAACAATTTCTCAATGTCATCTAAATCATGTAGTAAGATGTCCAAAATCAATTGATCTCCCACTAGTTATAGTTCCCTTGAGTGACTAAAAAGATTCTTGAAAGAATAAAGAGAAAAAAAATAAGTCCAATGTTTGCAACCAATTGCTTTAGAATATATATATATATATATATATATATATATATATATATATACGATAGATATATATCTATAGTAAATGTAACTTAGAGAGTCGGCTATTCAGTCTAGTTAAGTCATACATACATTTGAAATCTTTGAATGAACAAAAGGTCACGAAAATTCTTAGCAAACCTTGATTCCATGCTATAGAGAGAAAATTACAAACAAAACGAATATTAACAACATAACTAAAAAGTTTCCTAAAACATTTGAAATTCATTTTTAGCTAAAATAATAAATCCAATATAAAAATTATAAAATAAATAAAATATTAATAATATAATTAAATTACTTAACTTTATAATATAAATTATATATAAAATGAATAAATTATATATAAATTCACTTTAGTAATTAATACTTTAGTGATATAAAATATTTATATTCAAAATATAAGTTAATATGCTAATAAGAAATGATGCCAAATTTCTTTGCATTAGAGTTTACTTTTGACGAAATGTTCCATTACCATTTTGATTTTTTAAAGTTTTCTATTTCAAAACACCTAGATGGAAGATCCCACAAAAATATGTCCCACGCATTGAACATCTAGAGTTTTTAAAGCTTTTAACTTCAAAACACCTTAATGTCAAGATTAATGTAACCAATGTCATCAAACTCTATTCCAACTACTTCATAGATATATAAACATAAATGTCAAAATTTATATAATTATTAATAAAAAAGTGAGTAAATTCATGTAATTAATCAATAAAATAAGTAAATTAATAACTTATATATTTATTTTAATTTCATCTATCTATAAATATACATGTCAAAATTTATGTAATTATTAATCAATAAAGTAATTTAATTTATTATAATTAAATAATAAAGTAAGGTAAGTTAATAAGTATTTTTTTTTTAAGATAATTGAAAACAACTTTATTAAAATTAAGTTTTTTAATAAATTTAATTATAAATTTTAATTTTCAAATATTTTAATACATTTTAAAATAATTGAATTTTAATGATTTTAAAAAATTATAAAAACTTTATCCTATAAAAAAAATATTTTTTCAAAATATTAAATTTTTCTTTTCTCCAATTATTTCAAAGACATTTAAACACATTAAAAACTTTTAACTAATCAAGAAAAAAATCCATCCTCTTTCAAAATATTAAATTTATTCAGTTATTAGCACAACCACATTATTAAAAGTGGTTGATATACATAGAGCGATGCCATTAATTTTTGAAGGGTGGAAAATGGAATCGATCGGCCTATATCAACTATTTTTAATAATGTGGTTGTGCTAGTTGACAATCAACATGCATGGGAAGGATTAGTAGACCATGGTTGACTATAGTTGAATATAGTCAAGTTATGGTTGATGAGGGTTTATTATGGTCAACATATGGTTGACTATGGTTGTCCATGTTTAACTATAGTTTACTTTGATTGACTATGGTTGACCATGACGACATTGTTGACTTTAGTTGACCATGGTTGAGTATCACTAACTATGAAAGACTATAGTTGACTATGTTTGACTATAATTGTCTATGGTTGATATGGTTGACCATTGTTGATGATGGTTCACCATGGTTGAGTATGGTTGACTATGTTGACCCTATTAACCATGTTGAGAATGGGTAAGCATGGTTTTTTATGGTTGACCAAGGTTGAATTTGGTTGACCAAGGTTGAATTTGGTTCACCATGGTTGAATGTGGTAGACTATGGTCAACTTTGGTTGACTGTGGTTAAATATGTTCAACTTATGGTTGAATTCAATTTACAATGGTTGACATATAGATGATTATGGGTCAATATGACTCACCATGTTTAACCTTGTAGACTATGTATGACCACGATTGACCATGGTCTACTATGGTTTCCCATGGAAGGATATGGTTTACTGTGGTTGACCATGGTTGACAACTTTATACAATGGTGACCATGTTGATTATGGTTGATTATGGTCTCCTATGGTTGAGCATGGTTGATTATCATTTCCTATGGTTGACCATGGTTGACTATGGTTCAATATGGTTAACCAAGGTAGACCATGGTCAACTATGGTTAACTGTGTTGACCATGGGTGATCATGGTTATCCAAGTCAGACCATGGTCAACTATGGTTAACTATGTTGATCATAGGTGATTATGGTTGAATGTGTATGACCATGGTTGATTATGGCTAACCATGGGTGATCATGTTTGAGTATGGTTGATCATGTTTGACCATGTTGAGTATGGTTGACCACATTTGAGGATGTTTGACCATGTAGAATATGTATGACCATGCTTGACCATGGTTGACTATGGTTGCTTATGGTTTCCCATGAAAGACTATAGTTGATATGGTTAACCATGGTTGACAACATTTGACAATGGTGACCATGGTTGACAATATTTGACAATGGTTACCATGGTTGACTATGGTTTCCCATGGTTGCCTATGGTTGAGTAAGGTTAAGCAAGCTAGACCAGATGTTCAACTATGGAAGACCATGTTGACCATGGGTAACAATGATTGACCATGGATGACTATGTATGACCATGGTTGACCATGGGTGATTATGTTTGATTATTGTTGACACTGGTTGACTATAGTTTATGATGGCTCGATTACATCATAATGTGACGTTGGTGAAGGGTTATGTTTCAATGTGATGCCAGCATTTGTTCGTCGCATTACAACATCCGATTATGTTCGTCCCTTTGTGATGTTGAGTTTTGTTTGACACATTGTGACGTTAGGTTATGTTTCTCACATTGGGACGTTGGGTTATGGTCATCACATTATGACATCATATTTTGTTTGTCACATTATGACATTGGGTTATGGTCGTCACATTGTGGCATTGTTTTTTGTTCATCACATTATGATGTCATATTATATTCGTTACATTGAGACATTGGGATATGTTCGTTATATTGTGACGATGGTTTATGTTCGTCACATTGTTATGACGGTTTATGTTCGTTACATTGTGACATCACGTTATGTTCATGTCAATGTGGTGTTGGGATATGTTTGTTACATTATGACATTAGGTTATCTACGTCACATTGCGATATTGGGTTATGTTTCTCATATTGAAATGTTGGGATTTTTCATCACATTGTAATATTAAGTTATGTTGCATTGCATCAGAATGTGATGTTTGTGAAGGGTTGTGTTCATATGCAATGTTTGGATACGTTTGTCAAATTGTGACTCCCGGTTGGATTTTGATCAACTCATTGCAACATTGGGTTATGTTCATCACATTGCGACATTAGGTTATGTTCATCACATTGCGACATCACGTTTTGTTCGACAGGTTGTGATGTCAGGTTATGTTCATCAAATTGCAAGGTCAGGTTAAGTTCATCACATTTTGACAACATGTTTTGTTCATCACATTGCAACATCAGGTTTTCTTTGACACATTGCGACATTGGATAATGTTTGTCACATTGTGATGTTGGGTTATGTTTGTAACATTGCAATGTCAAGCATTATTCAACACATTGCAATATCAAGTTTTGGGATGAAACTTTTATGGTGGATATCAGTTGATGGTGTGTTGTTTACCAATTGTTGATTTTCATTTTCTATTTCTTCCTCTGAATTTATTTCTCTTTCTCTAAATTCCTTGCTTCCATTTATCATCAGATGATGGGAACTTCTCCATCTATCATCTATGGGCCTGATCTATTGGTGGATGTGGGGTCTGATATGAACCAGTGATCATTTGATCTTAATCCAGATATATATGTCGTAATCATAGATGTGTATCTTAAACAAATTTTTCTTTGCGCTCTGAAGTTGTAATAGTTTTTCAATGTGATTTTGATTTCTATCAGCAATTTCAACCAATTCCTCAGGTATATTTGTTACATATGGATGATTAGTTAATATAAACTACTCTTGAGAAAACCATGAATTTTCAATTGAATTCATGTAAATTTATGTAGGAAAAGAAAATGTTTTTAATACTTTACTTCTATTATTTTCTTCACTTTTTTCAACATGTAGGTGGCATATTGTGTTGTATATTAGTTTGCATAAATTTTTCCATGTATTTCTAAATCCATTTCCATTGACATTTATTTTTGTTGTAAGTTCGCTCTAATTGATATGAAAGTTTTCTTTTTCTCTAAATATTCTACTATGATATTTTTTTGTTAATTATTTCCAATGATGCACATGTGACACTAATGGAATGGTGTTGTTCCCAAAATTTAAAGGTAGTAATAAGAAATCAATTGGTTATCGCCTAAGATAAATGATATAATTTTTTTGCAAATATGGTTTGATCGCCAAATGGTTTGATAAGTTATGACTTATGTTGTTTGAAAAAAAACAACATTGGCCACAATTCTACCCATGATACGAAAACTGATCTTTTAAATACTATGGTTAAGTTTATGCATGAGTTGATTTACCATGTAGGAATTAAGAGAAGAAGAATATTTAATGAATGAATGTTGCAGCCATCATAAAGAATGCAGAACAAAAAGTAAACATTAAGAACAACAAACCATAATGCCAAAGATTGATAACGGAGTTCAACACAAATTTGCCTACATGTCTGGGCTTTTGTCTTCAGTGGGAGGCTTCTTATTAATATTTAATGCTTAAAACAATACCAAGAAAGGCTTACATAATAGCTTCTGAAACCACCTTTCAGATCTGCAACTTCTGGACAGAAACATACATCACCAATGGTTGAACAGGTAATTTTGAGACTTCTGAGCATGAACTCGGCTATGCTTGGCTCAACATCTTGGGCTCTAGAGGCACTTTTCTGTTTTTCTACTCGGATTAAAAAAAATAATCCATATTCGGACTACCCTCGAAATTCTGCAACTTTTGAGTATAAATTCGACCTACTTCTGAATAGGCCCTCGGGACCTCCCCTTGACATAAACCCCAATGTCGTGCCCTGTCAAATCCATATAGTTCATACAGTCTTGAACTGCATGCCAAAATACTCTCTTATCTCGACTTAGGTGCCCAACTAAATAAGCCAAAATCCACCAAATTTAGCGACAGTGAGCCAAACTTAGTGGGATTTTGCCAAATTTGGAGTATTTCCGCAAGATCTGGTGGAAATCGCCAGATTTGGCGGAAACCGCCAAACCACTTTGACCTTCCAGAAGGTGCCATGTGGTGCCTCCCCATTGGTCCATGTGTCACCTCATCATTGGCCCGAGCCACGTCAGCCTGACCAGTCCCTTGCCACATCATCATCTGTATAGTGCCACATTATCGTCTGTATAGTACCACATCAACCTTCCGTACTACCACATTAGCCTTCTCAGTCAACTGCCACGTCAACATCCATACTTCCATGTCACTCTGTTGTACATCCACGTGTCTTTTGTCACTGGACCACATCACGTTCATACTGCCACGTGTTACCTTCGTACAGTGCCACGTGTCACTTTTGTACAATGCCACATGTCATTTTTTACTAGTCCAAATCACCCTTGAAAATGCCAAAAATGACTTGCACATGGCACGTCCTAGTGTTGCCACATGTCATCCTGACATCAACATGATGTACTACTGACATCATCATGACGTATTGATGACTTCATCTGCTACTTCAGTTGTACGTCCTTTGACCAATTGACTTTGACCTTTGACTTTTTGCATGTTTGGTAAAAAGTTCAAAACACGATAACTTTTGCATACGGTGTCCATTTTCGGAAAAAAAAATACTTTCGGAATCGGCACGACAATCCCTACGCAATGGCGATGGTTTTGTCCGATTCTGAGAACTTAGATTTTTTTAGCATTTCAAGATCTATTTTGGATCATTCCTCCCCACTAAGACCTTTTGGTCCTCCAAAAGGATATTAACCAGACATCAAGTGCGGGATAGGCCTCCCCACTTGTCCTTTGTCTTTAAACTATGTCCTATGCACCTACCGCATCATAATCAATTTCATAATAGCCATGACAACTGAAATCATATTGTTAGCCATTTGAACTCGTTCACATCTTTCTGAATCCACTACCATCCATGTAGAAAAATTAGCAGTGATAATATCATAAATATGACTGAAAATGAACCAATACGTTTGATGGGCTTGCACGACATTAACTTATCTTGAAGAAAAGTAAGATTGAAATCCCATCCTACAACCATCTTATGTTCATGCTTAAGATCAACTACTTTACTTGGCACAATTATAGGTGTATTCCTTACATAAGCTTCCTTCTTTAATTGTTCCATTGTTAGAAGAAATTGATGTTTTTTAATATGATGAGCATGTACAACATATTCACTTCCATTCTTAAACACATGATATTGGTTATGCTCCCTGTAGAAGATTCTTTGTGATCATATAAATAAGTGCTTCCTAAGACCATTCCACATGTTTCTAGAGGAACCACATCACATATTACTTCATCCGCACACTTAGATGTAATTGCAAATTTTATGATACATTGCTTTGTTATGGGAAATTTGTGATCTTTGCTAATCCAATTTAGTGAATAGTGTTTGTGATGCATCTTAGTTTTTAATCCCAATTTCTTAACCACTTCTTATGAAATTAAGTTAGATTGAGATCCACTATCTATCAAATGTATCGATATTAGTATGTTTCATTATGACCCTTATATGAACAATTTGCTTCTTGAATCAAAACCAACACCAATTTTACCTACCAAACCAACTTTTGTAATCTTAGACCCATCACCTGAATCTGAATCTTGTGTTGTTGTTGTAACTTTTTGCCTCCCTTACCTCTTGTTGAACCACTTCGGTCTCTTCTCTAGGTGTAATTACCAACAATCCTCATCAACATGCCCTTCTTTCTTGTAATGCTTGCAAGAGAGCTTATCTTCCTTTACTATCGATGAACTTGCTTTCTTTCCATTCCCTTTGTGTTTTCCATCTTCCTTTGAAGATTATTCCCCCGATACACTAACTCCCATTTTTCCTGTTTCAATATATGTTTCTTGAATAGAAACCTCATCAAGATTATTAGGTCCAAACATAAATATAGTATTACGAATATAAGCAGGAAAAACTCCTATATACTTCATAAGAGTTTCTTGTGTATGTAATGGAATATATAACATCAAAGCCATCTTACGAAATTCGTCTGTATATTACTGCATCGATTGTCCTTTCCTTAACACTTTGCCATTCAATTAAATCCTTTTCCTTATACCCCAAACGATGAATTTTTTTTCTAAGTGCATAAATAAAATCATGCCATGATGGAAAACTCTTACCAATTTGTTGATTTATATGTTGCATCTTTCTTTGCCACCAGATGAGAGTTATGCCTTCAAAACGAAGCGATGTCAATCTAATTTTGGTTGCCTCATCTTTGATTTGATGCACATTGCAATATACCTCCATTTGTCTAACCCAGTTATCAAGTTTCTCAGCATTAACTTTGCCATCATACATAGGAAAAACAAATTTTACATCAAGTTTAAGTAATGGCATATCAGTCTTATGGTTATGAGAATGTTTTCTTGAAGAAGTAGTATCTGAACTTGGAATTGAAGAAGAAGAATATGATGGAGATGAATGAGGTGAAGGAGGAGGTTTAGGAGGGTCCTCTACTTCTTCACTTTTGTCTTGCTTTGAAGATTCTCCTAGAACATGTCTCTTTCATTCCAAGTAATCATCATACAACACGTTTACCATCTCCTACATGGAAACTAATTTTTTTTGAAACTCTCTTTCATTTTGAGAAAGTCCTTCTTCCAATGCCATCTTCTCACTTTGAGATGCCCTCTTTCTTGATCCAATCTCAATATCTCCTTATACAAGATCTCCTTCACCATGACTTAGTTTTTCCCTAGTAATCATGAAAACTCAAACAATCAACTATCAACCTGCTATGATAACACTTGATCCAGAAATTGATCTTTTAAATACTATGGTTAAGTTTATGCATGAGTTGATTTACCACTTAGGAATTAAGAGAAGAATATTTGATGAATGAATGGTGCAACCATCATAAAGAATGCAGAAAATAAAGTAAATATTAAGAACAACAAACCATAACACCAAACATTGATAACAGAGTTCAACACATATTTGATTATGTCTCCGGGCCTTTGTCTTCAGTAGGAGGCTTCTTATTAATCTATAATGCTTAAAACAATACCAAGAAAGGATTACAAAATAGCTCTTGAAACCACCTTTCATATCTGCAACTTCTAGATAGAAACAGACATCACCAATGGCTGCAATAGGTATTTCTGAGACTTTTGAGTATGAACTCGGCCATTCTTGGCTCGACATCTTGGGATCTGCAGGCACGTTTCTTTTTGGCTACTCTGATGCAAAAAAAAAAGCCAAATTCAGACTCCCCTCAAAATTATACAACTTTTTACTATAAATTCAACCTACTTTTGAACAGGCCCCCGTGACCTTCCCTTGGCAAAAATCCCAATGATGTGCCATGTCAGACCCATATAGTCTGTATAGTCTCGAATAGCGTGCCAAAAAACTCTCTTATCTCAATTTTTGTGCTCGGCTAAATAAGCCATACTTCTCCAAATTTAGCAACAGTTAGCCAAACTTAGCGAGATTTCACCAGATTTGGTAGTAACCACCAAATTTGGCTGAAACTGCCAAACCACTTTGACCTTCTAGAAGGTGCCATGTGGTGCCTTCTCATTGGGCCATGTGTCACATCGTCATTGGCATGAGCCACATCAACATGCCACATCATCCTTATTAGTCAGATGCCACATCATCATCTGTATAATGCCACATCATTGTCTGTATAGTGCCACGTCAGCCTTCTATATTTCCATGTCATCCTACCCAATCAACTGCCACATCATCATCCGTACTACCACATAATCCTTCCATACTACCACATTAGCCTACCATACTGCCATGTTTCTTACTTTCAATGGCCCATGTCATGTTTGTACCACCACATGTCACCTCCATACAATGCCATATGTCACTTCCATATAGTTCCATGTGTCACTTCTATACAGTGCCACATTTCACTTTTTACTGGTCCAAATCACCCCCAAAAATGACAAAAGTGGTTGACACATGGCATGTCCTGGTGCTTCTACATGTCATGCTAATGTCAGCATGATGTACTGTTGATGTCATCTGCCACGTCAGTTGTACACCATTTGACCAGTAACCTTTGACTCTTTACATGTTTGGGGAAAAGTTCAGAACGCGATAACTTTTGCATACGATGTCCTTTTTTGGAAAACAATATATTGTCGGAATCAACACGCCGATCCCTACGCAATGGCGCTAGTTTCATCTGATTCCGAGAAATTTGATTTTTTAGCATTTCATGATCCATTTTCGATCAACCCAACAACTCAAACTAGAATTGTGTTATTCCTCTCTTTGTTCTCTTCTACGTTCCTTCTCCTTCACTTCTTCTCTATTGGAAAAACCTTACATTATTCTACCCAACAATTCACCTCTATGACAGTGCTACCTAAAAAATGTTGGAATTGTCTTTTCTTATTCCTCTCCACTCTCCTACTTTCTTTGCAAGAAACACTCTTCAATGAGAACCTCCTCTCCCTATTTTCTCTTCCCTTCCTTTCTCCTTATTCTATTTTTATATTTTCCCGTGTCTCTTCTTTTAGTCATCGTCTCTTCTTCCCACAAAACTTATTTCCAACCTCATTAAGTTCAATGGTGCACCCATTAATATTCCAACGAACTTATTCAATTACCAAGAAGAGTCACGTGGATTTTATTTGACCTCAAGGAGGGAACATGTGGGCCTTTTATTAGTCTTGAGTTTTTATATTATTTGAAGTGAAATTCTAGTCGAGGTAGATCCACTGATGGTCGAAGTTCGAGGTGGATCGATAGTAAATCAAAGGTCAAGGTAGTCGACCAGGTAAAGTCGATGTCGAATATATCAATGACAAGTCAACCAACAAGAGGTCAAAGTGCAGGTGTGAGACGATTGACTAGAGACCGAATGAAGTCTTACTAGTCGTCGACTGGTAATCCGACTTGGAGTCGACTGTAATAGAATCCCAGAATTTACGGGATTTGTAGCCAATGATCTGCATGGATTTGTAACTGTTTTTGGGTGCCAATATTTAGAGTTTTTCCTGTTGTAAAGCCTATAAAGAGGCATATTTTAAGGTTTTAAAGGCTAATGAAAAATATGTTAATGCATGAGTAAATTGTAGGTTTTTGGTCATGTAGATATAAGCCATATTGTCTACAGGGTTGTTCTTGCACAAGAAAGAGGGTACAATGTCGATTGCATCTTAGGTGTGGACCAAGGTTATACATGCAACCTTTTATTCATATTGAATAAAACAACAAGAGAGAAGAACACTCAAGGAATGTTGGTTTTCCCAGTTTAGGGTTTCCAGGGTAAAATCTTTGTGTAATGTGTGATTGCTTTGTCATTTATATTCCTCATTAATTTTTTCTTCTCTTGTACTAGGTTTAGTGTGGAAGTATCTCTCACTTCTTTAAAATTGGTATCAAATATTTGACAAGTGGTATCCAAGAGAAGTTTACCTCTGACAAGTGATATCAGAGTTGTGTTATGATTTGGTGAGTTTATTAGATCTTGATTTACCAATCTTGAATCTGAGAACTAAAGCCTAGGCACAATAAGATTTGTAAGTCATAAATTGTGTTAAATATCATGGTAAAGAATGGCAAGCAATTCCAGAATAGAGATAGAAAAATTCAATGGAAAAAAATTTGATCTTTGGAAGCTTAAAATGGAACATCTTCTTGAGATTGAGAAGAATGGGCATCAATCTGTCCAGGTACCAAGCTGACAATCATGTCAACGGAAGAATGGGAGGAACTCAAAAGAAGAGAAAGAAGTACGATTCATATTTTTTTTTCATATTTGGTACAGTTGAATGTCTCGGGTGAAGATTCAGATAAGAAACTCTGGGACAAGATGGGAATCTTATACTAGTCGAAATATCTAGTAAATAAGTTATTTCTCATAAAGAAATTGTTTCTTCTAAGAATGAATGATGGTATTTCGGTGATTGAGCATTTAAATTTGCTTAACACCATGTTAAGATAGTTATCATTTGTGTATATTAAGATCATTGAGGAGGAAGAGTGAATCAACCTATTATGTTCTTTTCTAGACTCTTGGGATAGCTTAGTCGTGGCTATTGGGAGTAATACAACCACACTAGCGCTAGAGAACGTGGCTTCTTCTCTACTGTCAGAAGAAATGTGAAGGAAGAGCATGGAAGTATTGACCAAAGATTCTTTAGTAGTGAGAGGTTGACTAGTAGACAGAGATAAAGGCAGATTCTATGGTAGAAATTTCAAGTTGAAGGGTATATCTAAATCCCCGGTTCAATTGATGCGAAGATGTTGGAAATGTGGTTAACATGGGAATTATAAAAATGACTGTAAGTCTAAGGCAGAAAAAGTCAGTGTTGGATCTAATGAGAAGCAATCGAATGAGAGAAAGACAACTCCGAATAAGGGAGGTGATGTGTACCTGGAGTCAACTAGTACATAGTTAGATCAAGATGTTTAGTTGATTGAATTGGGAGCATATTATCATATGACACCACATAAAGAATGGTTCTTTGAATATGAATTATATGATGGGGGTGATGTGTTTTTGGGGGACAACTCAAAAACCAAAATTGTCAGATGAGGAACAGTTTGAATGATACTACAGGATGGGAGGAAAAGAACCCTTCCAAGTGTGCTACACATTATGGGTTTGGAAATAAACTTGATAAATGTAAGCAATATGAGTGATGAAAGTGTGAATACTTGTTTTCATAAGGATTCATGCAAGATGGTCAGAGGTGTGATGGTCTTAATGAAAGGAGTTTGGATTGGTACCCTATACAAGTTGTTAGAGAATTTCAGCTCGAATGGATGCAACAACATCATTTCTCCTAAAATCAACTCGACTGCGACTCAAATCAACTCGATTTCAACTAAACTCGACTTGAATCGAGCTAAGTCGGTACAAGACGACTCAAAAATACATGAAAAAATTGACCTAACCAAGCTATGGCACGAGAGGATGGGACACATTGAAGAAAAAGGACTTCGATCTATGCACAACAATGGTATGGTCGAAGGTTTTCCTGAATGTGGTTTAGAAGTTGACTTTTGTAAACATTGCATATATAGAAAACAAATTCGAGTGAGGTTTTCATATGGAGCAACAAGGGAAAATGGGATTCTAGAACTGATTCATAGTGATGTGTTTAACCCGTTTACAGTGCCTTCACTTAGTGGATCCGTGTATTATGTATCCTTCATAGATGATTTTCTCTAAAGACATGGATATATTTCCTGAGGAATAAATTAGAGGTTTATGAGAGATTTAATGAGTTTAAATATCTTGTGGAAAACAAGATAGAGAAAAGGATTAAAGTGTTGAGAAATGAAAATGGTGGTGAATTTTCTGGAAAATAATCGATTAGTTATGTAAGAAGTGTGGCCTAGAATTCCAAAATACTACACCATATACCCCATAGAAAAATGGAGTTGTGGAGAGAATGAAAAAAAATGTTGATGGATAAGGCAAGGAGAATGCTCAGTGGTGCTGGGCTCGCACAAGAATTCTGGGTGGAGGCAGTCAACACTGCAAGATATCTAGTGAATATGTCTCCTTTGTTGTTGCTAGTCGACACGATTCCACATGAGGTATGTTAAGGTAAGAATAATTTGGTGGCACATCTCAAAGTGTTTGGCTATGATGCATTTGTACATGTTACGAAGGAAAAGAGGAACAAGCTAGACAAGAAGGAAGTCAAATGTATTTTCATTGGACATAAATAAGGAATGAAAGGATATAAGCTCTGGGATCCTTCATCAAGGAGAACAGTGTACAGTCGAGATTTGGTCTCCAAAGAAGTTAGAGGTAAGTTTGATCCTGAAGAATTTTTTCAGATTGAGAATGATCCTAAGACAATGTGGTTTGAACTTATGAACAAATAAGATGATTTAGATGATTCGAATGAATCTAAGGAGGAGGTGGAACAATAGACTCCAGTGGTAAGGAGTTTAGAAAAAATATTAAAACCAGTCGAAAGGTATAGTTTGCTCGAATTCCATTCCACATTCATGATAAATTCCATTGACGATGATCCCAAGTTGTACAGTGAGGAATTCGACTCGGCAGAAGGTAAACTATGGAAGGACACCATGGTAGAAGAGATGGAATCCTTGCACAATAATGAGACATGGGATTTAGTAAAGTTACATAGTGGAATAAATCTTGTTGGTAACAAATGGGTATTCAAGAAGCATATGAATGTCTCAAGACAAGTCAAGAAGTTCAAAACTTTACTGGTGAAAGCTTATTCCCAAGTTGAAGGAGTCGACTTCAGTGAGATTTTTTCCCCTGTTGCAAAACCAACTTCCATTAGAGTGCTAATATTTCTAGTTGTAGCATTCGATCTGAAAATAGAAAATATGGATGTGAAGACAACATTCCTACATGGGGACCTGGAAGAAGAAATCTACATGAAACAACCTGAAGTATTTGTAGTAAAGGGAAAGCAAGAGTTGGTGTGCAAAATGAAAATATCCCTTTATGTTCTAAAGAAATCTCTAAGGATGTGGTACCATAAGTTTGATAGATACATCCTTAGTTTGGGATTTGTGAGAATCAAAGATGATCACTACATATATTCCAAGGAAGAAGGTGGGTGTTTCATATATGTAGCTTTGTATGTCGATGACATTTTGTTGATTCGAAACAACATGGATGAAATGAAGAAGGTGGAGAAGAATCTATCCTCCAAGTTCAACATAAAGGATCTTGGTTCAACTAACTTCATTTTGGGAATGGATATTAAGAGATATTGAGCCTCTAGAAAGCTCTGGTTGAATCAGATGAAGTATATTGAAAAAGTTCTAAAATGGTTCAACATGCAGGATTGAAAACCAAAGAAGGTGCTAATTCTTGTGGAAGCAAGGCTAACTACTGGACAATTTCCAAAGACATAGGAAGAAATAGAGGACATGGAACATGTTCCCTATGCAAGTTTTGTTGGTAGTATAATATATGTGATGGTCTTCACTCAACCAGACATTTCCCATGCACTGGGAGTGTTGATCAGATACAAGTCGACACCTAGAAAGGAGCATTGTATAGTTATCAAGAGAGTATTCATGTATTTTTGTGGCACGAAGGACTAGGATATATGCTACCAAGGAAGACCTAGAGGTGACAGTGGAAATTTAGATGTACATGGATTTGTCAATGCCAACTAGGTTGGAGATTTGGATTGACAGAGGTCGACCAATGGATATGTCTTCAAGATGTTCAGTGGAGAAATAAGCTAGATGAGTAAATTACAGGAGGTCGTAGCCTTTTCAACAACAGAAGTTGAATACATGGAAACCACTCATGGAAGAAAATAATTGGTATGGCTACAAAGGATGTGTTCAGGAATTGGGTTTGAGCAGAGAGATATGAGGGTAAGTTGCGACATTCAAAACACAATATTTTTGGCAAAGAACCCTGCTTATCATTTGAAGACTAATCACATTGATGTACAATACCATTTTGTAAAAGATATGGTGGAAAGTAACAAGGTGCTACTAGAGAAAGTAGACACGTTGGAAAACATAGTAAAATCATTGACCAAGCATGTGAGTGTTGTGAATTTCTCTTGGTGTAGAGAGACAATGGGAATTGTTGCACTCGGTCTATGAATGAAAGTTCAGGAAGCTCGTGTTTCAAAAAAGATTACAACAAGTGGGAGATTGTTGGCTTGTTATATTATTCACAGTGAAAGTCTAGTAGAGTTAGATCGACTCATGATCGAAGGTCGAGGTGGATCAACAACAAGTTGAAGGTCACAGTAGTCGACTTGGTAAAGTTGAAGTCTAAGATATTGATTAAAATTCAACCAAAAATTGGTTGAAGTGCGGGTGTGAGACAAATCACTAGAGACCAAATGAAGGTTGACTGGTAATCTGACTTGGAGTCGACTGTAACAGAATCCATGGATTCGCAGGATTTGTAGCCAATGATCTACATGGATCTGTAACCATTTTTGGGTGCCAATATTTAGGGTTTTCCTATTGTAAATCCTATAAAGAGTCATGTTTTAAGGTCATAAAGGATAATTCATGAGTATATTGTAAATTTTTGTTCATGTAGATGTAAGCCATATTGGCTACAGGGTTGTTCTTGCATAGGAAATAGGGTATGATGCCAATTGTGTCTAAGGTGTGAACCAAGTTTAAACATGTAAAATTTTATTTAGATTGAATAAGACAACAGGATAGCATAACACTCAAGGAATGTTGGTTTTCCTAGTTTAGGGTTTCCAGGGTAAAATATTTGTGTATTGTGTGATTTATTTTTCATTTATGTTCTTGATTAAATTCTTCTTATCTTATGCTAGGTTTAGTTTCGAAGTGTATCTCATTTTTGACAATTAGGTTGAACCTTATTAAATGTACATTTACTCCATTACATATACATTTAACACCACATATGTGTCCTTTTGGGTCATATCAAGCTCATTGACCTCAAAACCCCCAAAATTAAATGCATAGAAGAAAACATGTCAAGGGGGTATCATGAGAATTCATATGGAGGGGGGTCCAATAGCCAAGATTCCTACAAATGAATAAGGAGTTGATGTCACCCCTATATTCCCAAAACTCCGTAGTGAGGAAGGTTGTTAGATATAGAGGGTAGATTGATGGAATGGAGGAATGTGTCTACATCACTATTGAGCACGATGTCATAATTAGCCATGATGTTATTTTAATGATAAAGCAGTGTTGTGAAAGAAAATGAGAGTTTCAGACATGGAATAAATTATTGTGGATATCTTCATATATGTGGATGTTATTTTGGAATCTTCCATGGCTATAAAAGGTAATATGAAAGTTGAAAATTGGTAAGAATCATTGTCATTTGTTGGAAAGTAGCATGCCTTATAGGAGGAAGATTATTCCACATTACAAGAGATTGAACAAAGTGTGGGGATAAAACCATCCCATCACCACTTAGGAGTTCAAAATAAAGGATGATTCAAACCCAATATCCTACACAAGAAATATGAGCTAGATCCTAGCTTAATTTGCTAGAATGTTTGGCTGGAAAGATCCAAACAAATTTTCCGACATTAGTCTCTATATCCCCTCCAACTCAATCAATAAGTTAACCATGAATCATTACAAAACAAAGTCAAATCCTATAAATTGTAATCGACAGTTTGAAAATAATCCAAAATCAATGGGAAAATAGGAATGAAAAGTTGCATCTTTGGTCTTTCCCATTCTTTCAAGTTAACAAAATTATTTGCATTATTGGTTTCTAATGTGTTTCAAGCCAAATATTCATAAATTTGTTCTCTACTCTTCCACCACTGTGAGCCTTGATGATAATTGAAGTGTCTCACTGGAATCATATATATATATATATATATATATATATATATATATATACTAATGTAGTAAAAAACAAAATTCCAATGACAATATCTCCAACTGTAAAAGTCTCCATTCCATAATCAATTTTGATGGCTCTTCAAGAGGTTTCCATAGCATTGTAGGTTTTGATTTTGTAATTAGAAATCACAAGGGAGAACCATCCTATATTTCTATAGAAAATATAGATTAAGCTTCCAAGAATTATGTCGACAACATGGTAGCCAGGAAGGAACTAAATTGGCCATAAATTTTAATCTAGAAGCATAAACTTGGAAGGGGACTCAAAAATCAGCCTGGATCAATTAAGGATTAAATAATATTCCATGAATCATTGGAGGTTAGATCCCATTGTTATAAAAGAAAAACATATCTTCCTGCATCCCCAATTTGGAACTCAAACACATCAGGAGCACGAAGGATAGGTGCAACAAAATATTCAAATTTGGAGCATCCTCACACCTGAGGATATTGAAAGATGAAATAAACAAAACCACATTTAGAATGATGCTTAGAGCATAGAAAAGGATAATGTGGGACAATCCAGGATTTAATAATGGAAATTCAAGCCATCAATCCACCTTGCCATCAATTGAATAACCAGGAAGGATCCATCCATCGTGGCACTTAAAATCGCTTGAGAGTCATGAAAACCACTTGATAAAATTAATAATCATTCAAGAATGAAACCTAAAGTGAAGTACAATGAGTGGTATAATGTGTAAATTTTATGACACACCCGACTCTCTCCAATGATCTACAAAAACTCCTAAACTTATGTTTTCAGTGTATATAACTCTACTCACATGTTGTCTATTTTTGTCTCTGTTTGAGTGATTTTTTTGTGACTACTATCATGGAGGATCCTATCTAAAATTATTTAGTGTATTAGTAAATAATCGGTCCTTCCTCTTCCTCTAGGAATCTAATACATTTATCTTTCCCTTGGAAGAATCCCTTCCTTATTGATGCCTGAGATACAATTTATTACTCGTTGCCAACAAACAAAAATATACTACTTCTATACATATTTTTGGGAGTTATTCCTACTCAAGTTCGTCATTTGGAAAGATCCAATCTTGACAGGATTGCTAGGTATCCTTGCTTTGGGTATTGTCTGTTTTGTTTAACTTTCCAAATTATTTTGTATTATCCTCTTTTATAAAATCATCCATCTCTTTCCAAGCTCAATATAGATGCTTTTGGCTTCTTTTGATTTCAAAGATATGGAGAAATTTCATTTTATCCTTTTAATTAGAAATTTTAAGATTTCCCTTTCAAAAAGTGTCTATTAGTCTTTGACATTCTTTCAATTTTGTGTTGTCATAATTTCGTCAATCCTACTTAATTCTTCAAGGTCCAACAAGGGTTGAAATCCCCCATAATAGAAAGTACTCCCATTGTGTATGTCTTAGAAGTAGTGGTTATCTGTAAGAGCTATCCCTTTAAAATTTTGTTCCAAATGCTTGATCCTTTTGGTAAGTCTTTCTTTTATCCTATATTTTCTATTGGGATGTTGTTCTTTGGAATTTTCTCCACTTATTATTGAGATTTCTTATCAAGTGCTAATAATTTCCCCCTCCCATTGCTTCATTTACCTATTCCAATCTCTAGATTCATGTTTCTCTAACCCATTTTAGTTTTCATACCCTTTCCCATTCCAACATGTGGAATTTATTTTCTTGTACAACTGCTTTCCACATGAAAAATTTCATTGTTATTTCCCATTCTAAAATAGTGATGGGGAAAGCAGGAGAGAGGCTTGAAATAGTAGAATCACGGGGTCCAAGAATTCAAGGGTTCCTCCAACGTGCTTGTAAGTTCATTCCAATTCCAATATTGTAAAAAAAACAATGTCGGTCTCAGAGTGTAGACAATGACAAATATATTGAATACTAATAGAGGAGAAACAATTATGGCTGTCAATGGGTGAGTGCAAGTTAATGATGGTCTCTCATGACTCATTAGTGGCAATGCAAGCCTGGAAAATTAGCAATATGTTAACTTGGATGGATTATTCAAGGTACCTTTACCATGACTTTGAATATGGTGTAAGAAGATGAAACGTAGGAAATTGAATTATATTTCTGAATATATAAATTTTATTCATAGAAATTGTGAATAAATATGTCAAATTTGAATTTCTCTAACAATAGTATCTTATTTTTCCAACAAAATAAAAGGTATATGTTTTTGTTCGTGTTGGTTTTGAGTACCTGAACGATGGAATTTCATTCCAAAAACTTGTATTCTTGTAGAGAAAACATTTTCTAGTGGTGTATTTTTTGAAAATTTATTATATTATTTTTATATTTTTTTATAATTATTAAAGTCATTATTTTTTTTAATTTATAATGTTTTTTTTTCTTGAAAGCTAATAGGTTATTAACATGATCAATTTTTTTCTTTTTTTTTTTAGATCGTAGAAATCAGTCTTCTCTAGTGCATCATATAACTCGTTCGAGAAATGGTTAAGCCGACAAAAATTTATAGCAGAAATAAGAGAGGTCTGTATTCTAGGATTTTCATATATGCAAAGAAAAAAATAGATTAAAAATAGTAAAAAATATTAATTTAAATATATATATATATATATATATATATATATATATATGGAATCTGCATAGCCAACTCTATCTATATCTGTAGTTTCCTCAACAAATAAATTGTTTATCCAATAGAAAAATACCTTCAAAGACATAGATATAGAGAGGTATTCAGAAAAATGGAGGTTTTATCAATTTCCAGACTGAACCACTAGGTTTTTCATCCCAAACCTAAATATGAGGCAACCAAGTCAACATACACATTGTCAATCCCACCCCAAAAAAATTGAATTCAAAAGAATGCAAATGAATTCTTAAGAGCGAGCACACACTCTAGGAATGTGCATGCACTATAGAAACGTACACGTGTTCCTAAGAGTGTGCACCTACTCTTATAAGCTATTTTTTTCTTATATTACCCCATCCCTCCCTCTGTCTATCTCTCTCTCTCCGACATATACCCCCCCTCTTTGTCTCCCTCTCACTCTCCCTCTCTACCCACCTTCTTTGTCTCCCTGTCTCCCTCTCACACTCATATACATGGTAGTACCTATAAATGGCAAGACTTAGACATCACAAGGCATGGAAAGACCTATACCTAGACCTTTCCTTGACATGCCTTAGCATGTGCTCTCTCTCTCTCTCTCTATGACCCTTTTTCCCTCCCTCCCCTATTACACCCCACTCTCTCTTCCACCTCTCTCCCACCCTTTCTCTCTCTCCTCATTGTTATTTTGAGTCTCACTCTCTCGTTTCCCCTCTTTCTCTCTTCATTCCCCCTCTTTGTCCCACCTCTTTCCTACCTCTCTCTATCCTTGCTAGTCTCACTCTCACTCTCTCTCCTTATCATTCTACCTCCCTCTCTATCTCTCTCCATCTCACTCTCAACCTCTCTTCTTCTCTCCCTAGCTCTCTCTCTCCCTCCTCTTCTTTTCCTCCTCCCTCTCTCTCT
>JZKD02S1688299.1:586968-605135 GCA_000966675.3 Picea glauca | reverse complement strand
CCCCCCCCTCTATGTATTCCTCCCTCTCCCTCTTAGACTCTCACACACTATAGCAAGTTTGTTACATTGTAAGGCAAGAAATGGCCTTGACCTAGACATATCAAGACCTAGACCTAGACCTATTCATAGAAAGACCCAGACATGGAAAGGCATGAAAATACCTAGACCTAAACCTAATTCATAGACCATGATATATACCATGACATATACCTAGAGCTATACCTATATCATGACCTATAGCTATACCATGGCCATGACGTAGAGCTTGACCTAGACCCCCCTAGCTCCATCTAATCCTAGGAATAACCTATACTCGAACCTTAACCCCCTCCACACCTGATCTCTAAGTGAACTATGCATATACCTCTTGTTAAAGGCCCTACAATCCTTGCACCACATATTGGTGCTCTAACCATTTCTCTATGCTTGATCTCTCATGTCTCTCCGGGGTTTCCCATTATTTGATTTTATATTAACAAAATTCCATTCTTGAGATTTTTTCTTATGAGATTCACATACATTATGTATTACTAGAACACGTATCTATTCGTATGTTCTTCAATATTATATTGTTTTCGTTATCCATTTATAGCATCGTAACAATCGTAAATGGTTAAATTTCCTTGATTTTGTATTGTTCACTATCAATGTTCGGCATGCCCTACATTATGTATGAAAAAAAAATTATCCATATGTACTCTCACACACTCTCTCTCTACCCCATCCTCCCTCCACCTCCCTCCCACTATCTCTCATAACTTTGTCCTACATCTACCATCTCTCTCCCACCTCTCTCTCTCTACACCCCCTGTTGGCACAAGGGTAGACCTAGGGTTCAACGCTTCAACAACGCACCAACAAAACCCTAACTACCATCCCTTTATGAAACACCTGCGAAGCATATGAAGTCTCACCCGAGGTAGAGGCAGGGGGGGTTGCAGGACTCAAGTGTCTGCAACCTAGCTGGGACACAGATATGTGATCATAATACTTAACATATAAATTAGCATTTAACATTCATTAGCAATTAACCCTCCATTCAAAGTGCAGGTAAAACCCTAATTACAAAACATCGCAGTATTCAACAATATCTAACACATCCAAGAACTTAGCACATAGAAACATATCAGATCTAGCATTCATTCATATTACTAAGAATAAAGAAACGATATCAGATGCATCTAACATACATAAAGATAACAACACTAAGCATATATCACATCAATCACACAAAGCAACCATAACACATGATATACGTGGTCCACCCCCAACGTGGGGCTACGTCCACCGACTCTTCTTCTTCTTTATTATCTTCTGTCGATATTCTTCATAGGACAAGAGATCTGCGTGCACCTCACCAGATACTCCTTCCCAGAGCTTGGTACAATACAGAGCCTTTCTTACAATCACTTTCACTTAGCTCTACAAGTTCTCAACACACAATATGCACAGAGCTAAATCAATCACATATATCCAATCACTTACATCACTTGCACTTAGCACAATAAAACACTTATCCATCAACTATTTCTTACATCGCCTAGCTACTTATTTGTACATTACAAAAAGGTCCTAAGCATGGTTAAACCCATGGGCCAACATCCTATACCTGTTACATAAACCCTAAACCAAAAAATCCCACAAAAGGGGGAGAGATCCCATGATCTCCACTTCGCATGTCGCTCCATATTCAACCTTCATGTCGAAGTCCCAAAAAATGGTCCAACATGACCAACGTTTCCACACAACTTGGTCAAGGGCCAATAGGCCCCCAACACTCACCAGTGACTCGTCCTAAGTCACTTTGATCTGGGTAACTCTGCCTCGAAGGCCTCGAGCTTAGTTCGAGCTGCCTCGACCTGCTACTTCGCTAGAGCCTCTTTCTCGACGAACTCGTGAATAACTTTATTAGTCACTGGTCGTTCCAAGCGATGTTCTACCGTGGTGACTACTTGTTATAGTTGTGCACCTTGTCCTTCAATCTCCTCAAAAAGTGTGCAAGATTCATCCTGCACTGGTTGGAGCCTCTGGGTCACTTCCATGACTTTACTCTGGGTGGAATGGACTTGTTGTTGAACTATGTGTTGTTCCTGTGACCGTTGCATCCTATCGACCGGTGACAGTAGATTCAACTGTGCTTGTACTGTTCCTGCTTGTTTCTTTGCCTCGTGGAGTTGTGACTCCAATGTCCTTAGTTTAGGGTCCTTTGAAAATCATTCATAGGTCTCTGCACTTAGACTGTTGAGTTTCTTTCATTCCAAGGCCAATTCCTTGATTCTCTCAACTGCACTTTGTGAAGTTTCCTCTCTTTGATCTCGCACTTCCTATGGAGTGTTGGGCACAACTTGTAGTTCCAGTTCTGCTATTAATTCTTGGAGATGTTGAATGTCTTCAATGAGCTTCCCCACCTGACTCTCAGTGGTTTCTTCTTCCCTCTGTTCTAATCCTGTCACAGAGCAAAGTGCTCTAGCGACAACTTCTTTAACTCCCATCTTCTCTCTGAGCATCTGTTCTTTCTCCTTCTGGATCTGTGCTCTATCCTCTGCAAATTTCACCTGGAGTTTGTCTTTTTCTTGTTTTGCAACCCCACGTTGCTCTATTGCTTCCTCCTTTGCTTGCTTCAGGGCCTCTGTGGCCTGTTTGTTTTCCTTCTAGATACGACGAAGGTGAGCCTTTGTCAAGTCTAGTAGTCTGCATAACAGATCAGGCTCATCTCCTACTTCTATATTCCCTGTTGACAATGGCATAGTAGGCACTGTGTGGATCAAATAAAGAGCCTGTTGTACCCCTTTAAGCTCTGTTTCAATCCTGTCAAACATTGTCTCTTGCTTCGCTTCGCTTCTATGAAAGATATCCTTCGAGGTGTCTGACACAGTGGCAATGATAAGGTCGATGTCATCCACCATGAGCACATTCTGAAATGGAGGTTTATTGGCTTTTGAATTCTTTTGTGGTGAAGGTTTCATTGGGGAAACCTTTCTTTTCTTCAATGTCTCAGCCTCTGTAAGGGGATCTTTAGTTGGTGTCACTTCGCCCTATTCTTGTTTTTATTCTTTCCCATCCTTCTCTTCTTTGTCTACTTCGTCATCTCCTCCTCCTTTAGGTGAATCTGATGTAGTCTCTTCTTATGCATTGTGTATTTCCTGTACCTCTTCTCTATTTTTCTTCTTGTTGCTGCTAGGTGCATCATATTCTTCGCGAGTGACTATAGGGCTTCTGATAAGGTCGAGGTCAGACAGTTTTGTCTGTTCGACTGATACCAAGAATTTTGCAAGACATTCCTTTGTTATTTTCTCCATTTCCTCCTGAGTGAGCTTATAATAACTCTACAACTCCTCCTTTCTTTCATCTCTATGTGCAGTGATATATATGAAATGCCTATCTGCGTGGAACTTCACAAATGGCCTGAACCGATGCAGTCTATTCATCGTCATGCGAGGGAAGGATTCAATGGCCCTCTTCAGCTACAGATAATAGGTGTGGAACACTGCGTTTAACTTCCATTTGTTCGCCATGTCGCTCAAATACCATAGCGTAGTGAACTTTGCAGCTAGTGGTTCAGATGGCTCAATTTCAGGGAAGGTCACTCCTTCCGGCATCTCCCAAGCAATGAAAGCAATGAGAATCAACAACCAAATGAAATGAAACTCATATCCATGATCCTGAGCTTCGTGGCAGTATTTCTCTAACTGGTTGACAAGGTATCTCGCCCAATTCATTTTCAGTCCTTCAACTCATTTTCTTGTGAGGTCGATGACAAACCCTGTGACCTGCATTGGCATATTCTTTCTAACAAGCTTACCAGTGATCAATTGGCAAGCTAGGTGCACTGCGCTATTCTAGATGGAGGCTACCTTATATCCCTGCTTCCCCTTCTCAACATCGTTGTTGAGACCCCAAATTGACATCCCCACTACCCTATTATACTCCTCATCTATACCTTTTTGGCTTACCTAAGCTTGGGTAAATGCCAAGAACGCTACCATTAGCCATTGATAAGGTCATAAGGTAATGGGTTATTAATTCATGCATTTTTGTGGTTTATTGAGCTAGGAAATTAAATGTTTCATGTACTAATGCTTCAATTTGCCATGTATAATCTTTGACCTCTAGATAAATCCAGCCTTCCTGTACCAGCTCAGCTATCCGGTAATTTTGCACCAAGACTACCACTATCCGAATCCAGTACCAAGTGCATCCGGTACTCAATCTCATCTGTTGTGATCCGATACCAATGGTCGTGGACTGTCATGATCTGGTACCACCATTTGCGCACTGTCGTGATCTAGTACCATCTACCTGTCATGATCCGGTACCAATATAGAGAGCCGAATGTACCAAGTTTAGCTCCAGATCTCGCCCAAGACAATTGGTGGATGCCTATTTGCTTTAGCAAGGCTATGATAGAATAGCTTGTTGCTTGCCTCATCCTCATGCACTTCGTGTCATGAGGATGAAGCTAAAATATGTAACCGAATAATTAAATTTAACAATTGACTGATTTGTAAATCACTTCACCTCCTTGTGTTTCACGACTAAGATTGTTTAAATAGTCATGGCAAGGATGGTAAGGGGAGTTAGCATATTACAAGAATGTGAAGCAACATGTGATATTACAAAACATATTCTGAGTGAATATTAATAGAAGGATGTCATTTATCTCGATGTCTTGATTGTCTATGATTGAATATGAGTTGAGTTGTTAACAAAAGTTTGATTTTATGTTTTGAGATTTGAGTGAGAGTAATGTGTGGGTTGAAAGAAATCTTATTGTAGACTCCAGTAGATGACTTGTTGAAGCGGCAAGGGCCCACCGCCCAACAAAGGTCATCATATTCATAGATTAGCATTAGCATTTGTTTTTCAATAGTGTAAATGTTAAATTAGATGAAGCTTTAACTCTGTCAGATGATAGCAGTACAACTTAGACTAGGATTTCCTTTATATGATTTCTTAGAGATATTTCCTCACCCTGTTTATGCATATGCTCTATTTTTATGAATTTGATTTTGTTCCATAGACATGAATGTTGGTAGAAGTAGTCAAACATATTTGAAGGAGAACTAGTGAAGCTCACAACAACACATTGTGAACCACAACATACTCAGTATATTGACTGTTGAACTACCCATGCTATGTCTTGATGATTGAGGTGTGATTTCCCTTTCAGAGGTGTGGATTGCATAGTTAGTTTTCTGGGTCATATAGCAGAGTTGATCTGTCAAACCAACTCCATCTCATACTTGCATGTGCCATAATGGATTAGATAGCCTCTCTGTGAAAGACAACCAAAGTGCATTTCAGTTTGCTAGTTTGTTTGGTTTCCAACATACATAGTATAGAATAGTTCTATACTCATGACATTAGAATTTCCTTCCTTATTGGTGTCTTGTAACTCTGTTGATTACGAATCTCGGATTGATAATTAATGAGTGCATTATACTAAACATATAATAAGAACAACATTTTGGCGTCATTGTCGGGGAGTTGCAAACGGTAGGAAGTGATTTTTAGCTTAGATTGTTTGCATAAATTTTGATGTTTTTAAAGGATGCTTGAGGGAGGAGGATAAAACGTTTAAGACATGAGTGAAGAGCCATGCGGCCACGAGAGTGGGGTTCTCCAAAGCTAGGTTTCCTTCTTACCTTCTAGATAGAATTAGGATTTCAATTCAATTAAGAATCAAATTTCCATTTTATGCATAGATATAGAGATAACAAGGGTATATTTGTAAGCTCTAAAGATTCAAAAACAACCCCCACCCCCCCCACTAATCCAACTGACACTTGGTGTAGGAAAAATTCCACCAAGAGAAAATTCAAGGGGAGCCAGCGAGGCTCCAAAAGGAGAACCTAAAATGGAAGAATCAATATTGGGCAGGCAGAATGTGAGTCTGCTGAACATTTAGGAGACACAAAAAATCCAGTTTCTGAACCATCCATCAGAAGAATGGCAGAAGAATAAGGAAATACAGCCACAGAGACTGAGACTTTTGGGTTTCCAATCTTGGATATTTCTAGAAACATTAGCATGAAGAATATACCACTATCATCGTTACCCACTTTTAGAGGTATGTCAATTGAAGATCCAGATTTATTTTTATTCAAGTTTGACATATTATGTAGGAGCTATAACTACTCAGAGGATGCCCAAAAACTTAAGCTTTTTCCCGCTACAATGAAATATTTAGCCTTAAGATGGTTCATGAGCTTAGGAGAAAATGCAATCCTCTCTTGGGATCAGATGAAAGACACATTTTTATGGAAATACCAAGACTATTGTAAGGATAATGCTAAAAATGACATTTTTTAAATGTAGCAAACAAAAGATGAAAGCCCTGAAGACTACTTAGAAAGGTTCTTATACAACTATCAAAAGTCAAGAATATTCACCACAGATCCAACTGTAGTGAGAACTGTATTCTTGAAAGGTCTTAGAAATGATTTCATAGAAGTTTTAAATTTGTTGAGTTCAGGAGATGTACACCAAAAGCCTTTTTCAAAAATTCCAGATTACTATAGGAGATACTCAAGAGGACAAGCTAAAACAGGCAAAGGACCAAGAGATATTTTTAGTAGAAATACAAAACAAAGCTCAGGGACTATCACCAGAACTGAGTTAGGAAACTTATTGGAGAAGTTTAAAATAGACATCTTGAGCACAATAAGTAACCAGTTAGATACTCTAAAAATGAAAAAGAAATAAGAAGAAGAGGCTACTTTAGCAATATTTTGTCATAGATGCCGAAAGAATCATAGTGAGAAAGAATGCCCATTAAATGTCATATAAATCTGTGGTCTGTGTACATTAGAACACCCCACATCTAAGTGTCCAACCTTGCTTTTGCTACAAGCCATGTATAGGGAAGGAGGAGTCTCACAAGAACAACCATACCCTTCTAGAAGACCTTGGAGAGCCCAAAATCCCAATACATTTTATGATCCTAATTCACAATATCAACAACAACAATGGGGTCCTTCCCCAATGACCTATCCACAATGAAGACCTTAGCAAGCTCAAACTCAACCTTGGCAACAAGGTTGGAGGGGACCTATGTATGGAAACCCCACTTATCCTACATATCCACAATACCCTGAAAACATTGCCCAATTACTACTTGGATTCAACCCACCACAGATGCAAGATTTACTCCCACCTCTTATACAACAACAATTTACAACCCCCTTGAACCCTAATCAGCAACAGCAAGTATCTATAAATGCCAATCAATAACCACAAAACCAAGCTGCCCACAATCCTCCGAGACCAACAACAATCCCTGCCCAGCCAACCCCTAACCCCAATAATCAAACCACCCACCCTATGCAGAATACAGAAGTTCAAACCTTTCCCACTTATGAAATTACACTACGATCGGGGAAAGTTGTAAACCAATCAGATCCCACAGTAATAATTCAGGAAGAAAATGATAATCATTCTGAGGAAGAAAACACTCAAACCACCCCTGCAAAAGAAGAGGCCTCTCTTCCTATTCCAATCACTTTTCAGTCTGTACAAGTACCCCAACAAATTAATCTCCCACCTTACCTGAAATATTATTAGTGAAGAAACCTGACCCACCCTTACACATAGATATAAAGGATGAATTACAGAATGTGTGCATAAAAATACCTCTGCTGCAAGACATTAAGGATATCCCTATATATGCCAAAATCATAAGGGATATTTTCATTAAGAAACCAGGAAGGAAGAAGAAGGAACCTCCCCTTGTTCAGGTGGTGGGACAATTATCTGAATTTATTGTTGAAATACCATACAAATATAATGACCTTGGAAACTCAGTAGTCACTATTGAAATTAATGGTATTTCTCTACCAAACACACTCATTGATTTGGGTGCAACAATTAATGTAGTGCCTTTTGACACTATGCAAAAGCTCCAAATCAACTAGTTAATACCAACCCAAACCATGATTGATTTAGCAGATAAGTCAATCATTAGCCCTGTAGGAAGTCTAGATGATGTCACTATCACTCTAGCTTCTTGGGAATATCCAGTAGACTTTTTAGTCATCTATTCTAAATCATCCTCCAAACCAGGACACCCTGTGGTTCTTGGCCACCCTTGGTTGGCCACAACAGATGCTTTTATCAGTTGTCAGTCTGGTGAGATGACTATATCCAATAGCACACATAGCCAAAAACTTGTTCTCTGCCCTCCTGCCCAATCGGCATAGGAAATACCTATTTGGTTAGAAAACCCTTATGGAGAGGAAGATTGCATCACACCTCTGTTAACACTTGAACAAGTAAGAGGAATAAAAGAACAATTAGATGAACAAGTCTTAAGATTATTTTTGGTTGACACAAATTGCATTGAATACCCAAGGTCTTTTGCAGAATTGTCACATATTTTTAGTTCCAAATTTCAACAAAATTGGCACCCTGATATCACTCAATTATATACTTTATCACCATCCTCCTTAGAAAAGGAAGAAACTACTGAACTTGTTGATATTATCCCAGGAAAACCTTTGTATATCAACTCTAGTTTGGAACCACCACAAAAGACGCAAGAAATTGAAATGCTCCAAAGACAATTTGATTGCTTTGCATGGGATTATTCAGACATGAAAGGCATTCACCCTGACACATGCACACATCATATCTACACTAATGACCAAATCAGACCAGTTAGACAGCCTTAGCAAAGGATGAATCCATCCCTTAAAGATATTGTTAAAGAGGAATTGCAAAAACTCCTTCGAGCCAACCTCATATACCCCATTTCAGATAGTCAATGGGTATCTCCACTTGTCATAGTTCCCAATAAAAATGGTAAGTGGAGGATGTTGGTGATGGAAGTCACTCCTGGATTTCTAACAGGAGCAGAGCCCGATGCCCATCAGTTTTATGTCATGGTTGTTCATAGATGGGTGATCGAATGGCGGGAAACTCAAAACAATAGCGTTCCAACTCGGAAACTAAGCCAGGTATGCATGAGCAAGTGAGGTCTTGCGTAAACTTCAGACAGTGAGCTGTAGTAAAGGGTGAATAGGAGGAAGACTTGTACAAGAGAAAAGCGGAGGTCTGTTATAAACAATAGGTTTTTAACAGACTGAGGAAGAAGACGTCCAAATGCGATATCATCTTACATTCAAACGCAAAGCCAGAGAATGCAGCAATGCAACAATAAATCTTTTATCATAACATAACTGCAATAAATCGCACGACTCAGTCAATCACGAACTCTCTTAGCATGATATAAAAATTAGATGGAGTAAGAAGAACTGTCTATCATAAAGCAAGAAATCTCATATATAGATGCATAAGCTGAAAGCTAGAATAATTGTTAAAGCATTACAGTAGGGAGCTCTGCTCAACCATCGATGCTTACAAAAATGGAAAAAATTCCTACATATACTCCTCCAAATTTGCCCAACAGAGGCGTGCTCGGACCTCCAAGGCATGGCATCCCTTCAGTCAAACTTGTACTGATATCTTTCATCAGATGACACCTTAACTCAGCATGGCTCCTGTAAGGAGGGTAGCTGAGCTATTAAGTGTTCGGATAGCGTGTGCAGACTTCTTTGTCAAGATGAAGACTTCGGCATGGATTCTTTGAGAAAATTGATACATAGGACTTCCTCGGGCAGACGGGTTTCCAGACCCTCCATCCCCTATAATTAATGAGTGAGGCGATGTTTCAACCACCCCCTCTCTTCTTCATTCACTCCGAGCAGGTACTAGGATTGAGACCAAGTTGAACTGGCACCTGGAGAACACAGTGATCCCTTCTGCAGCTAAACCCAGTGCTTCGGCCCTTTGCACAACTCTTTCTATCACCCCCAAGTGACCACGGGCTGTGACCCTGTGCCTATATTCAAAGGCGCTTTCGGCATTTCGCGTTTCGTGCAAAGGAGGAGGCTGCTTCTCATGCTTCAAGGTTACGACAGACGAAATGAAGACATGTCTTGATCATGCACTACGCGTCCCCTTGGATGGACAGCTGAGATCTTCTTGGCAATACTATGGGCCCGGGCCCTGGACGCCTTCGACACTTCGTGTCTCGCGGCTGGGAAGAGCTGGTCCTTGTGCTTCAAAGTCACGATAGGCGAAAATGCGAGGAGCCCAATCGCGCACCATGTGTCCCTCTGGATGGACGGCTGAGATCTTCTCAGCAATACTGTGTAGCTCGTTTTACTATCGGTGCCCTCCACACGTAACCGTCGGCTAAGGCTTAAGTGCTAGTGCCTCTCACAACTCGCGACCTCGCGAGTCGGAGCATCGAACCTTGGCACTCTCCCTCTGCGAAATCCCAAGAGGCGATGGTTTTTTTTTTTCCATTCCACAATTCTCGCGACTCGCGATATCCCGCAACCAAAGGATATGGTTCTCCCTCTGAACTCACGAACCCCGAGTTCAAGAAATGAACCCACGCATCAACCGATCACTATCAATGGCCCTCGTTACTTTGCAAGTTCTCCACGGAGACTTCTGATCGTTCACCTCTTTAAAAACTTCTGCGCTATACTTGGCGTGACTCGGCTGCCTGCAATTACCCACCGATCGTCGATCTGCTTCGCAAAAATAGACCTTGGATGCTGCCGACGACATTTTTCCCACTCACTTGACCTGCTACTTGGAAAAACAAGGATTCTCTCGTGCTGTGCTTGATCACTTCGTGCAACTTGCATACCCGAATGCTCTCGAGCCCATGACAAGAATTATCGCTAACATTAGGCTCCATGGGGGATAGATTCGTCCCTGCGATGCTCTAAGAACTCCTTCTGCAGTTTCGGTCGCCTTTCTAATGGGCTATGGAGTCAAGATCAAAACAGCCTGCTGAAAATACATGCCGATAAGTAAAAACGAACAAAATAAACATACATGCTCAAAGGAGCTTATTTATGTATAGCCTAATACTAATATACTTTGTACATGAGGCTAGGTGAAAGCAAATTTCCAGCATAGCCAATGAAGTAACTTCCTGAATGGAAGCTCCTTCCTTCTGTCGATGATTACAAACAGGTGGTGTAACCATGAGAGAAGAACGGTTATGCTCTTCAACTCCTCCTTGCAGGCTGAAGTTGAGATGAAATAGGGCGGCTCCAATTTATGAAGGAAATGTGGCTCCATGTATTCCTTCACAGGCTCATAGGACCAATGGAAAACTCCAGAAAATTGGTGACAGGCAGCTTCCTCTGCTACACAGCTGTGGATGTGTGGTTGAATATCTATGATAAGCACAGGTGGGTGGACAACTGACATAGGATGATTGATCTCAGGCAGTGGTTTCTCGCTGACTGGCTCTGCACAGTCTGTAAACTACATCTTTGACTGCTCCTCTAGTTCTCCTAGTGCCTCTTCTTGGCTCTCCCAAGGGTCAGAGTCATAATTATCATAGATAGGACCTGTGGGAAAGCTCTGCTTTTCAATTTGCTGCTTAGGGGGGCTGATTTCCTCGCATTGTCTTTCATTTGTGAACAGAGGAGAAGGCTCTGCAGTCTTCTCTTTGAAGTTTTGGGTGTCCATCTCAGAACCTGATTCATAGCTGTCATACACAGGCTGGCTGCTACCTAGGTCATCAATCTGTGATGTGGGGCTCTGATGCTCCTCAACTAAATAGTTGTTAAAGCTGGGTGAGCACCATACTTCTTCATCTTGCAAAAAAGGAATGATCTCTAGATCCTCCTTTTCAATCCCAAATGTAAATACATCATGGGAAATATCGTGAAGAAAAAGAGAAAAATCCTCTTCCCCAACTACCACTTCATCGCTTTGATCTGAGACAGCAAGCTCATCAGGGGTAGATGCTAATTCGCTTATGAAATCTTCAATAATCTCCTTTAAAGAGCCATCTAGAACATCTACCTTGGTTACTGGAAAATCCTCCCCATTTTCCTCAGATTCCAACCTTGCATGTTGGGCAGTGAGAGATTTTGCCTGCTCTATCAGTTTACTCAGAGCATATTCTTCCCCCAGTCTTCTATCCTTATAGCCTTCATCAGACATAATAATATCTGGGAGGATTTCTTCTTCTGGAATCTCCCATGGGTCAGATTCATAATGACCATAAACAGGACCCATGGGAAATCTTTTTTCATAATTTCCCTCAGTAGAGTTGCTAAAGGCCTCTGCTTCAAAGGATGGGAAAACCTCAATGCACTGTTCATCTTCCCACCTGTCGAGTCTGGCATTGATAGATTTTATCAGTTCCATAACTCCGCCTGAAGCATCTTTTTCCTCCCTGGGATCTTCATAATCCTCCGTTGTAGAGCTATCAAAATCCTCTTCTTCAAAGGGTGGAAAGTCTTCTGCACATCGCTCAACTTTCCATCTGTCAAGTCTGGCATTGATAGATTTTATCAGCTCCATAAATTCACCTGAAGCAGACGAATGGAGAGGAGAAATGACTGATTCTTGATCCAGGTCATCAGGATCATCCTCGTAGCCTTCATAAAAGATGACTCTATCTTGTATACATTTTTTGTAGTATCCCTCACAATAGTTATGAAAAATCAACTCAGAGGGATACAACTTCTGACAGTAAGCGGTGAAAGCTGCATGGAATTCTACGAGTGAAGAAATGCTAGCAGGGGGTAAAGAATGATACCATTTACGAGCATCCCATGCTAATGAGAACATGAACATTTTCAATAATACATCCTCATGTTGTATCTCCCACTGATGCATGAGTTCATGAAACTCCCAGAGATGCTGAGCAGGGTTATCCTCTTCACGCTCTCTAAATCTGGGAAAATAATCGCTCCATTCATCCAGAGAAGGGACATCATTAGGAAAACCAGGAATAGCAGAAAAATTAAAAGGAGAAAACCTTCAAGCCAGGATTTCCTCCATATCGAACCAGTGGAGTCGCCAATTGATCCTCGAATCATGGAGTCGCCAGGTGAAAGATGCGCAGCTTCAAATATGCCTGGTCCTTGTTCACCATCAAAGGCTAGATCTTAACATTGTCATTACCCTAGGAAGCTTCTTAGACTGAGAAAGCAGCTGCTGAAACCTTCTCGAGAAAGCTCCTTAGGGTCAGCTTTCAGGTGTGCTAACAGTAGTCACCGCTGAAATAGTGATTGTGGAAACAATGGAGTCACCACAGTGGAGTCGCCAGGTGCACAGTAGAAATATTTAAGGGCTCTGATGTCTGATGCACCTTCAGAATCAGAGGCTCAATGTCATTCTGCCCAGGGAAAATCTTCAACTTCGTCCCCGGCAATGGCGCTAGAAATGTTGGAAACGAAAGTCACTCCTAGATTGCTAACAGGAGCAAAGCCCGACGCCCATTAGTTTTATGTCACGGTTGTTCATAGATGGGTGATCGAATGGCGGGAAACTCAAAACAATAACTTTCCAACTCGGAAACTAGGCCAGGTATGCATGAGCAAGTGAGGTCTTGCGTAAAATTCAGACAGTGAGTTGTAGTAAAGGGTGAACAGGCAGAAGACTTATACAAGAGAAAAGCGGAGGTCTATTATAAACAACAGGTATCTAATAGACTGAGGAAGAAGATGTCCAAATGCGATATCATCTTACATTCAAACGCAAAGCCAGAGAATGCAGCAATACAACAATAAATCTTTTATCATAACATAACCGCACTAACTCGCGCGACTCAGTCAATCACAAACTCTCTTAGCATGAGACGAAAATTAGATGGAGTAAGAAGAACTGTCTGTCATAAAACAAGAAATCTCATATACAGATGCATAAGCTAAAAGCTAGAATAGCTGTTAAAACATTACAGTAGGGAGCTCTGCTCAACCATCAATGCTTACAAAAATGGCAAAAATGCCTACATATACTCCTCCAAATTTTCCCAACAGAGGCGTGCTCATACCTCCAAGGCGTGGCATCCCTTCAGTCAAACTTGTATTGATATCTTTCGTCAAACGCCACCTTAACTCAGCATGGCTCCTGTAAGGAGGGTAGCTGAGCTATTAAGTGTTTGGATAGCATGTGCAGACTTCTCTCTCAAGCTGAAGACTTCGGCATGGCTTCTTTGAGAAAATCGATACACAGGACTTCCTCGCGAAGATGGTTTTCCAGACCCTCCATCCCCTACAATTAATGAGTGAGGCGAGGTTTCAACCACCCCCTATCTTCTTCATTCACTTCGAGTAGGTACTAGAATTGAGACCAAGTTGAACTGGCACCTGGATAACACAGTGATCCCTTCTGCAGCTAAACTCGGTGCTTTGGCCCTTTGCACAGCTCTTTCTATCACCCCCAAGTGACCACGAGCTATGATCCTGTGCCTATCTTTAAAGGCGCTTTCGACATTTCGCGTTTCGTGGACATGAGGAGGCTGCTCCTCATTCTTCAAGGTTATGACAGATGAAATGACGACATGGCTTGATCATGCACTACGCATCCCTTGGATGGACAGCTAAGATCTTCTCGGCAATACTGTGGGCCCAGGCCCTGGACGCCTTCGGCACTTCATGTCTCATGGCTGGGAAGAGCTAGTCCTTGTGCTTCAAAGTTGCGATGGGCAAAAATACGAGGATCCCAATTGCGCAACACGTGTCCCTTTGGATGGACGGCTGAGATCTTCTCAGCAATACTGTGTATATCATTTTACTATCGGTGCCCTCCACACGTAACCGTCGGCTAAGGCTTAAGTGCTAGTGCCTCTCGCAACTCGTGACCTCGCAAGTCGGAGCGTCGAACCTTGGCACTCTCCCTCCATGAAATCCTGAAAGGTGATGGTTTTTTTTTTCCATTCCACAATTCTCGCGACTCGCGATCTCGCGCAACCAAAGGATATGGTCTGCCCTCCGAACTCATGAACCCCGAGTTCAAGAAATGAACCCACGCATCAACCGATTGCTATCAACGGCCCTCGTTACTTCGTGAGTTCTCCACGAAGACTTTTGATCGTTCGCCTCTTTAAAAACTTCTGCGCTATACTTGGCGTGGCTCGGCTGCCTCCAATTACCCACCGACCGTCGATCTGCTTCGAAAAAATAGACCTTGGATGCTGCCGACAACATTTTGCCCACTCACTTGACCTGCTACTTGGAAAAATAACGATTCTCCCGTGCTGTGCTTGATCAATTCGTGCAACCTGCAGACCCAAATTCTCTCGAGCCCATGACAAGAATTATCGCTAACAGAGGATATGTGTAGACTTCCGGGAGTTGAACAAAGCCACCCACAAGGATTATTTTCCCTTACCATTTATTGATCAGGTGTTGGATACCTTGTCCGGAAAGAAGTATTTTTCGTTCTTGGATGGGTTTAGTGGTTACAACCAGATACAAATAGCAGCCGAAGACCAGGAGAAGACCACTTTCACCTGCCCTTGGGGTACCTATTCTTATAGGGTGCTCCCTTTCGGACTTTGCAATGCCCCAGCCACTTTTCAAAGGGTTGTCCTTGCCATTTTCTCTGACTTGACCAATGATTGTGTGGAAGTCTACATTGATGACTTTACAGTCCATGGACAAGACTTCCAGGAAGCATTGACCAGTCTAGAAAAAGTCTTTATTAGGTGTAAGGAAACTAATATTTCCTTAAGTAATGAAAAATAAAAAATGATGCTCACTGAAGGTATTATTTTGGGACATCACATTTCCGGTTCTGGAATGAGATTTGATCTAGCAAAGATTTATAATATCACACAAATCAAAATACCTTCCTCACAAAAGGAAGTCCGCAGATTTTCAGGACATGTTGGCTACTATCGAAGATTCATTCCAAATTTTACAAGCCTAGCTACCCCTTTATTCAAATTATTATCTAAAGAAGTTGAATTTAAGTGGGATGATGAATGGCAAATATCTTTCGAAATTTTAAAATAGAAATTGTCAACTACCCCGGTATTAAGAGGACCAAATTGGTCCCTTCCTTTTCATATTTATTTACTTCGTCAGTAAAAATCTGTCTCCGGCTAAAGTTAATTATATGGTCACAGAAAAATAATTGCTAGATGTAGTCCATGCTATCAATAAATTTAGACACTATATCACAGGATATCAATATTTTGTACACACTGATCATTCATCCATCAAATTCTTAATGAACAAACCTGTAACAAATCCTAGAGTTACATAATGTCTCTTATTATTACAAGAGTTTAATATCAACATTATTGATATACCTAGTAAAGATAATCTTGTGGCTGATTTCTTATCTAGAATGATTCATCTGGGAGATAATGCACCAGTAGAAGATAACTTTCCTGATGCATTTTTTTTTTCTATTTCTACATTCACTCCTTGGTATGCAGATGTAGCTAACTATCTTGTGACAGGGAAGATGCCTCATAAATTGTCTCCTAGAGAAAAACAGAAAGTAATTCAACTAAGTGCAAATTACATGTGGCATGATGATTGCCTCTACAAAACAGGACCAGATTTGGTGATCAGGAGATGTGTAAGGGAAGACGAAATTCATGATATTCTGCAAGCCTGCCATGATGGTCCTTATGGAGGACACTTCACAAACAAGAGTACCGCTTACAAAGTTCTGCAATCAGGTTACTACTAGCCCCATATTTTCAGAGATGCTAAAACCTATGTATCCAATTGTGATGAATGCCAACAAATGGGTAAGCCTACTACACGAGACCAAATTCCACTTGAAGCCCAAGTAGTTATTGAGCCTTTCGAGAAATGGGCATTAGATTTTGTAGGGCCGATTAACCCTGCATCTAAAAAGAAAAAGTATATACTTGTATGCACTGACTATGTGACTAAATGGGTGGAAGCAAAAGCTTTACGAGCTGCAAGTGAACAATCAGTGGTAGACTTCCTTTTCAATGATATTTTTACTAGATTTGGTGTACCTTGATAAATTGTGACTGATCAGGGAACTCAATTTACCTCTCATCTAGTCAAATCCATTACTGAACAGTACCAAATCAAACACAGGAAATCTACACCCTACCATCCACAGGAAAATGGACAAGTAGAATCTACCAACAAAGTTATTGAGTCCATTCTTACCAAAATAGTACAACTACACCACAAGGATTGGGATGACAGATTATTAGAAGCCTTATGGGCTTATAAAATCACATGGAGGAATACAACAGGACATACACCCTATGATTTGGTGTATGGGAAGCAGGTGCTTCTTCCCATAGAATTCCAGATCAAAACCTTCAGGACTACAGCACAAGTTGGCATGAACTTGGATGAAGCCCAACAACAAAGACTCTTACATCTTAATGAGATGGATGAAATCAGGCAGGAAGCACTTCAAAGAACCACCCTCATTCAAGAGTAGAGAACAAAATGGCACGACAAGTATCTCAAAAAGAAAATTTTTCAACAAGGAGATTGGGCCCTATTGTATGACAACAGATTCAAGAACTTCAAAGGTAAGTTAACTACTCATTGTATGGGACCTTATGAAATTGACACTATCTATGATAATGGTTCAATCAGGATAAAGACAATTGATGAACAACAGACACCACTCCTTGTGAATTGTCACCGGTTGCAAGTTTACAACAAACCCCTGTCAAAAGAAGAATTCCTGACTCGTATACTATAGAATTTAGATATGCAGATGATCAATAAGGAAGGAGACCCTCCTACTGATCCACATTGATTGATTGGTTTATTTGAAATTTTTGTACATAGGTGTGGATTGAATTTTGTTAATAAGATGAAGGTAACAAGAGATTTTTACCTCCTTTTGTTTTACTTTCGCAAATTTTCTTTTTCTTTTGTATGTAAATTTCTATAATTTATTTGATCCTTCAAAAACTTGCTAAACATCAGTTTGTAGGCATCAACAATATTTTTCTCTGCTTCGGTACCAGAAATCATGTTCTGGTCCGGTACCAGTCCGGTACGAGAGTCTATCCTTATACAATACTATCAGAACATATTACCTAATTGACAAAGCATGCTGCGCATATTTCAAAATCTTATGTACAACTACTTAAGCTGGAACCAAGAAGCCAAATGCAACATCAAATGGCAGCCCTTGTGAAGCAATAATTTCTTTGTCTCTGTTGACAACTAAAGGGAAGTATTTTTATTTCTTTTGGTTTTGTTGCTAGCTAAAAAGGAGTATTTTAATTTCTTTTGGTTATGTTTCTTATAAACAAGATAAAAGAAAAGGGGACACAATCTGTACATATGATTTCTCAAAAGAACCATAATCCACTTCAAAAACTAGAAGTTGCCTTTATCCAGTATTTCAGCATGATTATATATATATATATATATATA
>JZKD02S1688299.1:514890-586803 GCA_000966675.3 Picea glauca | reverse complement strand
AAGAGTAACATATGAGTATATGAACACTCTCTACCATGGGCACACTAGGAAAACTTTTATGGAAGAGGATGTACCAGTACCCTAAGGAAACTTTAGGTCATTCTCTTATGGACAAGTTTAGACAAAATTATACATCTGGATCACTCTAAACAAATAATATGCATAAAAAGTTTATTTTTTCCTTCAGACAAATATTTAAAATACATTCAAAGAAGAGTACATGCCTTCCAACCCAATACCATCTCAGCCTGTAAATTTTTTTTAGATGAGCCTCCCCTATCACCGTGCAAAGCACTCTTTAATAAAAACCAGAATAGGTAACTATGGACAAGAAGCCTGTGATGGAAAAAGGGTTTAAGAGACTAACCCACTGGGATACTGAACAGGTCTACTGGCATCGGGTATCGGTCTGTGGTATGACTAGGCAAACCCATCAGGGTAATGAACAAGCATGTTGGCAATGGGGCATTCTGCCTGGGGAAAGCATCTCTCACTAATTATCACAACTACCCCACCAAAGTACTGAACAGACTTGCTGGCAGTGGGTTCTGGTTGAGAAATGTCTCATCTATACTTGTCTGATTGAAAAATTCACTTTTGTCATCTAAAAAAAAAAGAGCAAAGGTCACTATTGGCATTCATGAGATACAAACTCCAGATTAATAAGAAACATAATTACTTCAAGAAAATTTCCATTTGAGAATCACCCTAAGTCAACTTACCGGTCTGACATCTAAAGCCTACATTACCTAAGAAGGAAACTTCTTAAGAGTGGAGCCCTAACTAGGGAGTCTAATCTACTTATATTGTGCAATTTATCTATAACATCCAATGATAGTAAATCTCTTAAGCAAGTTAGGTGGGATCTATTCTTCTGGAAAACATATATATATTCCCTTGTTTCACTGTTGAATGCTACCGTTGTCAATAAACCATCAAAAGAAGGGCAATTTCACTTTTTAGGCATGAGATCATATGATAGGTGATAACTGTACTTCAAAAATTTGAATGGTTTCTTTTGCTCTTATCATTTTTTCTCCATTACGATATAAAATTTTGAATCTTCTTGCATATAGATATACAACATCCTTGGCATGGGGGAAGGTCAAAGAGCCCCTTCAAAACTCTTTTTCAGACTCACATGATCACCCTGCAGAACCAAATACAAAAGAACATAAGCAAAGAATAAAAGAAGTACATGATATTCTTGTACCAAGCTTTCAAGAAACTTCAGTCTAAAAGGATGAATTCTGACAATCTACAAGCAGTCGCACATGCTATGGGTATCGATCATACAAAGGTAAAATCAAAGGTAACATGGTATTTATTTTCCTATGCCCATAAAATTACAATAGGTATGAAAATATATACTAGATCTTATGACCTTAGTATTAAAACCATGCACGTATCCCTCATACCCATATGCCTAAACTTAATCAATCCTCCCATAGCACTTGAACATGGTTAAGGGGAAAATCACATCAAATTATGAAGCATGCCTAGTAATGATAGCCCACGAATGTATTTCGTCCTTAAGAAATTCACAAACTTATCTTGTGTCATGAACCATGATCCAACATCAAATTCACCACTTGGAAGTCCAATCACCTACCCAAAATGATTCTTTGACACCCAACGTTTTGTCCTCATCATTACAGTAATGGGTAGAAATGAAATGGCTTATCTGGGTGGTGAATCCATCCAGATAAGCCTCACCTGGTCTTAAATTTTCCTTGCGGAATCCTTACTTAAACTTACCATTCGCATTATCAACACCATCACCATATTCCCCTTGTCATTAGCTTTCTCTAGTCCTGAGCCTACTCCTCTCTAGTACCAAACCCTTACCCTCATTAATTGACTAAACCTTGGTGCTACAACCCAATCCTTTCCTCACAAATTATAATGATTGTCATTAGTAGACGTGAACCGATCTTCCAAATTTATAGAGAAACTGAGGTGTTCCAATTATGTCGAGAAAAATATGCTAGATCGGGATGGATGCCATTTCTAGAAAAATTCACAGGCTGGCACGAGAAGATATCTCACGAATTTATTCAGGGTTACGATGGAGAGATTGCGCATACAGGAAATCTACAATTGACAATCAATGAAGCAACCTTAAGGGAGGTCACGGGATTACCTAACAGAAGAGCCATATACTTCAAAGGAATAGGAATCAACAAGGAAATGTGCCAATGATTTTTGAAAGAAGACCATCAACACCTTGACTGGAAAAAGGGGATCCCTAGGAACTATATCAAGGAAGAGTATCATCCAATGATTACTAGTCTTCAACGATTTGTCACTTGTGAGGGCATGCATGCTGTGACCTTCATATATCAACTTAGGCTTCTATTACACTTTGAAGGAGGCCCTGAAATTGATTTCCCATATTTTCTATGGATGAGTTTGAACAGAATGATAAGAGGTGTTAAATCCCTATCCAAAATGGAGAAGACTAGCATTTACCATCAATGTCTCATTAAAATGTTAGTTTTACATGAACTTAGGAAGCAGAGGATTAGTTGGAAAACCCTTATCACTCAACACCTTCCCACAGAAAACAACCCTGTGGAGGAAGCCCAACATGCTCAAAAGAAAAATAAGGAACCTCAAAAGAAAAAGGGCAAGAAGGATAAGACAACTCCATCATCATCTAGGGCAGTGAGCCAACACAAAAAAGCTGGTACACAAGAAGGGTCCTCTTCCACAGTCATTAAGACTTTTAAAAGTTCTAGATCAAAAGGTAAAACCAAATTAGTAGAGGAGACTTCAACAGTGGCATTTGAGGAAAAGGGCCATCAGACAAAAATGATAAAAAAATGGAAGCATAGCTCAGAAACTAAAAGTAAACAGTTTATGGCACAATCCCCTGTCACCATTTCACAATTAGAAAAGAAGAAAAGGAAGCCTGTGAGCACCCCTGATCCGGTACATCCTTGTAAAAGAACCACGAGGAGCATGGAAAAGAAGGGAAAAACAATCGTCAGTCCTCTTACACAGGAAGATCCAATCAATCTTACCTCCCCTTGTGAAGACTTATCAGTCCAAGATGACATCCCTAGTTTGACCGAAGAACAAGCCACTATTACTTTATGTGGGATGAGGGAGGAAGTCGAGGAAAGAGAATGCATCCAACCAGCAAGGATGGAATCAACAAAGGCCTTAAAAAAATCACAAATGAAGAAAATGATTGGGGAACTGCAAAAATAAAATCAGGAACTCCAACAGAAAGTGAAGGAATATCAACTATTGGACAGGTATATCAAAAAGGAAAATGGGAAATTGAAAGCAACCAGCCAACAACTTCAAGACGACCATGAAGAGACTTCTAACAAGACCAGGAAGGTACTACGACACCTACAATACATTAGGGTCATAAAAAGGGAGTTGAAAGAAGAGGCCTCTGCCATCAACATCATTGATCCACCAAAGTAAAGAACACAGTCTGAAGTTTTGAAAAATTTTGGGTTTGTTTTCAGTTGCATGAGGACATGCAATGATTTTGGCATGGGGGAATGTTGAGACCCTAAATTGACATCCCCACTACCTTATTATACTTCTCATCTATACCTTTTTGGCTTACCTAAGCTTGGTTAAATGACAAGAATGCTACCATTAGCCATTGATAAGGTCATAAGGTAAAGTATTATTAATTCATGCATTTTTGTGGTTTATTGATCTAGGAAATTAAATGTTTCATGTACTAATGCTTCAATTTTCCATGTATAATCTTTGACCTCTAGATAAATCCAGCCTTCTTGTAACAACTCATTTATCCGGTACTTATGCACCAAGACTACCATTGTCTGAATCCGGTACCAAGCTCATCCGGTACTAAATCTCATATGTTGTGATCCGGTAGCAATGATCGTGGACTGTCATGATCCAGTACCACCATTTGCGCACTGTCGTGATATGGTACCATCTACCTGTCGTGATCCGGTACCAATATAGAGAGCCGAATGTACCAAGTTTAGCTCCAAATCTTGTCCAAGACAATTAGTGGATGTCTATTTGCTTTAGCAAGGCTATGATAGAATAGTTTGTTGATTGCCTCATCCTCATGCACTTTGTGTCATGAGGATGAAGCTAAAAGATGTAACTGAATAATCAAATTTAATAATTGACTGATTTGCAAATCACTTCACCTCCTTGTGTTTCACGACTAAGACTGTTTAAATAGTCATGGCAAGGATGGTGAGGGGTGTTAGCATATTACAAGCATGTGAAGCAATGTGTGATATTACAGAACATATTCTGAGTGAATATTAATAGAAGGACATCATTTATCTCCATGTCTTGATTGTCTATGATTGAATATGAGTTGATTTGTTAACTAAAGTTTGATTTTATGTTTTGAGATTTGAGTGAGAGTAATGTGTGGTTTGAAAGAAATCTTACTGTAGACTCTAGGAGCTGACCTATTGAAGTGGAAAGGGCCCATCGCCCAACAAAGGTTATCATATTCATAGATTAGCATTAGCATTTGTTTTTCAATAGTGTAAATGTTAAATTAGCTGAAGCTTTAACTCTGTCAGATGACAACAGTACAACTTAGACTAGGATTTCCATTATATGATTGCTTAGAGATCTTTACTCGCCCTGTTTTTGCATATGCTCTGTTTTTATGAATTTGATTTTGTTCCATAGACATGAATGTTGGTAGGAGTAGTCAAACATATTTGAAGTAGAACTAGTGAAGTTCACAACAACACATTGTGAACCACAACATACTCAGTATATTGACTATTGAACTACCCATGCTATGTCTTGATGATTGAGGTGTGATTTCTCTTTCAGAAGTGTGGATTGCATAGTTAGTTTTCTGGGTCAGATAACGTAGTTGATCTATCAAACCAACTCCATCTCATACTTGCATGTGCCATAATGGAGTAGATATCCTCTCTATGAAAGACAACTAAAGTGCATTTCAGTTTGCTAGTTTGTTTTGTTTCCAGCATACATAGTCTAGAATAGTTCTATACTCATGACATTAGAATTTCCTTTCTTACTGGTGTCTTGTAACTCTGTTGATTATGAATCCCATATTGATAATTAATGAGTGCATTATACTAAAAATATAAGTAGCACAACAATCGCCATAGGTGTATTTTATTGTCTATGCCAGGGTGCAATCTAGAACCTTCCCTGGGTAAAAATATTGTGGGTCTAGTCCTTGCATGCTTAACCCGATGATCTGGTGGATCAACGCTAGATCTACTGTGATGTGCATGTCCAACCATAGATAACCACCATGGAAGCACACCAACATGAGCTTAACACATGTGTTAACCTCCTGATGTCTTTCGAAGTGTGATAACTTCATCACATTAAGGATCGTGGACCTCACAATATCCATGGTCCATGGCTAGGGGATTATCTTCGAATTCTTCCCCGTTTTCTTGGTAAAATACTTGTATGGTGTGAGCATGCCATAGTTCTTGTAGTCTCCTAAGTTATAGTCATTGCTCTTCAACGTTAGGATCCTTTCCAACTGTGGTTTGACTGCACGTATCCCCTTCGGGAGGTACGCAGTAATCAATGTGTAGTCAACGTCCCTTGGTATGCTTTCATGACTCACAACGCTAGACAGAGACAGTATGTATTCGTGAAAGACCGACGGAATGAGATTCGCATTCTCCAAGTCATCACAATTCTTGCCTCGTTTCTCAGCATGAGTCGTCTAGACTGACATTGCGCAGTTGACGGGGATGCTTCAAATCCTCATGTCGATGAAGCTTGTATGCCGACATACATCACCTTCTCAGCCATGAAGTCTATGAGAATCTCTTCGACATATTTCTCTACTGCGCTCAATTTGTCTGACATACATGCTCGGGATCCAATACCTTAGGTCGGTGAAAAAACACTCAAGGTAACATAACAGGTGGTGAGGTCTCAATAATCACAACACGGTAATAGTCATCTCTCTGTGGGATCGAATAATAACAATTCGAAAAAGTGTTCACAATGCAATGCTCGATGGGATAAATAGACAACGTCGAAACGAAATCCTCCAATGGGCAGGAACGCCTCAATCAATGCAGTTCCATCTGTTATGGTGTGGTCCTAATGGTCCAATGTCGATGACTTTGGCAATAAATGTTTTTCTATCCATTTTGGAGCATCATTCTAATGGTCGGGACACCTCTAACGGTCATTTCGCTTCGTCGTGGCGATGTGCCAGTCGGTGTTGTTTTTCTATTTTGGTGAATTTCAAGTTTTGCAAACTTTCCTTCTACGAAGCCTTCTATGGAACCTCCTGCAATTTTTCTAGCTTTGCTTTCTTCTTACTGAGCTTCCTTGCTTTCTTCCGTGTGATTTGAGTCACTAGGTTCCTCTTTCCATTTTGATTCTTTCCTACTCTTAGCTTAGTAACTTCGCACTGCTGAGGATCTTTCACAATATTTGAGGGTAATACTTCTCTTCTTACTGTTTCTGGAGTAGGTTCTCTACTCTCCTACATGGATAAGTTCTTAAAGTCTTCCTACGTTCTTTCAACTTCGACAACTAGGTCTCTAGCCCATAGTTGCTACGACTTGTCCTCATGCTCTTCTATTAAGTGCATTATTTTCCTAGCCATGAAATCCTCTAATTCTTTCTTTTTTTGTGTTATAGCTTTCTCTTCTTCTTTGCTTCGGATCTAATCTCTCTCAATCCAAGTATTTCCTAACAAAAGTGAAAAAGGAACGTTGTTCTCAACAAACTTGATGACCTCAAAGTCTTCTTCTGTCGATGCTCTATGAGAGATCACAGGTAAATGGGAAAGTCTTGCACATAGGGTTATCAATTTTCCTTTAAACAATCCTATTCCTCCCAATGAAGGAACCATAGTAGGCTTTCCCAAAATTTCCCAAGTACTTCCTGTCATAATGTTCACATGTGTTTCTGCATCCAATACACAGTCTATGTCAAAGTCTCCTATTCTTGTTTCTATGCACTCTTTCTCTTTTAAAATCTCTGAAAAATTGATGTCTCTGTGATCATTCAGTGTTTCTTTCATCTTCAATAATATATTCTCTGATGCTTTATGGGGTTCTATCATATCCTTAGTCGCTTGACCCTTCTCGTGGTTTTCTTGTCTCATGTTTATCTTTTCAACTTTAGCAATCATTCTAGGGAAATCCAAAACTTCATGTCAAGTAGCCTTACAACAAAGGAAAATAGGACCTTGACCAGGGCATTTCTTAGCAAGATGTATCAGTCTTCTTCAACTATAACAAAGGGTTAATCCTCTCTTTCTCTTAAATGATCCCCAACCCTTCTTGTACTACGCATTGGGATCACCATGAGGAACCTGCAAACATTTCTTTCTAGGATCCTGCATCCATTTGTTAGTTCAACAAATCTTTCTATGCATAGAAATAACATATCTTTCACTATTTTTATTAGATCTATTCACATCAAATTGTCTTTCTTCTAGTTGTGCCCTAGTTTTCAGACTAAGACCAAATCTATCAAACATACCTATATCCATTCTTTCGAAGAAAACATTTCCACTTATCTTAACTCTATCAGAGCACAAAGCTTTAATATATTACCTCTTTTCTTCAGATTGAAATTCTCTTCTTAGCACAAAGATTTACAATTCAAGTAGAATATTGTGCACTACAGCAGCAGATCTACACAGAGATTTCTCTTTTCTTCAGTTCCCAGCAAACACAGTTTCAGGTACCGGCAACAGAACCATTTTTTGGCATAGGGGCAGACCCAGGGTTCAATGCTTCAACAACACACCAACAAAACCCTAACTACTGACCCTTTTGGTAACACCTATGAAGCATATGAAGTCTCACCCAAGGTAGAGGTAGGGGGGTTGCAGGACTCAAGTGTCTGCAACCTAGCTGGGACACATATATGTGATCACAATACTTAATAGATCACTTAGTAGTTAACATTCATTATCGTTTAACCCTCCATTCATAGTGTAGGTAAAACCCTAATTACAGAATCACACAGTATTCAACAAGATCTAACACATACAAGCACTTAGCACATAGAAACAGATCATATCTAGCATTCACTCAGATTACTAAGAATTAAGAAACTATATTAGATGCATCGAACATACATAAAGATAAAAACACTAAGAATAAATCACATCAATCACACAAAGTAACCATAACACAAGATATACGTGGTTCAACCCCAGCATGGGGCTACATCCACCAACTCTTCATCTTCTTTATTATCTTTTGTTAATCTTCTTACATGCATAGAACATCAACACCAAATCCGCATAGGACAGGATATCTACGTGCACCTCTCCAGATCCTCCTTCCCCGAGCTTGGTATAGCACAGAGCCTTTCTTATAATCACTTGCACTTAGCTCTACAAGTTCTCAAGACACAATATGCATAGAGCTAACTCAATCAAATAGATGCAATCACTTACATCACTTGCACTTAGAACAATACAACACTTAGCCATCAACTATTTCTTACATCGCCTAGATACTTATTTATACATTACAAAAGGGTCATAATCATGGGTAAACCCATGGGACAACATTCCATACCCGTTACATAAACCCTAAACCAAAAAATCCCGCAAAATGGGGTGAGATCCCACGATAGCCACTTCACCTAGCGCTCCATCTTCGACAATCATGTCGAACTCCCCAAAAATGGTCCAACATGACCAGCGTTTCCACAAAACCTGGTCAAGGGCCAACACCCCCTCCTGGTATTCCTCTCTTTCCCTCTCACACTCTCAAAAAATACTTCTCTAGCCCCTTCTCTCTTTACCTCTTGCATCTAACCCTCGCTATCTATCTCCCTGTATCCCCCTCCCTCTCTCTCCCCCACTCTCCCCACCTTTCTCTCTTTTCTTCTATCTAACCCCCCTTCCTCTCTCTATCTCTCTCTACCCCCCCTCTCTGTATCCCTCTCCCTCACTCTCACACAATCTCTTTGTCTTCCCCTCTCCCCCTCTCACACTCTCTTTCTTCCTCTCTCTCCACACCCCCTCTCTACATCACAAGGAAAGAAATGGCCTTGAACTAGACATGTCAATACCTAGACCTTGACCTAGACATAGTAATACCTAGACATGGCAAGACCTAGACCATGACATAGACCTATACAATGACCATGACCTAGAGCATGACCTAGACCTATATGATTACCATTATGTATACCATGGAATAGACTTATATCTAGACCTAGAACATGAACTAGACCATGACATAGAGCTAGAGCTAGAATTAGACCATGACCTAGACCTATACTATGACCACGACCTAGACCATGAACTAGACCCCCTAGTTCCATCTAAGCCTAGGCATAACCTATACTCGACCCTTAACCCCCTCCACAGTTAAGTCCTAAGTGCAATATTGTTATTAGGTAAATCGGTAGATGCGGACATGAAATAATCCCCCTAGATCCACTTGAATCTAGAACAAAATGAAATGAAACAAGACACTTTCCCTAAGTTGTGATTATTGAGTTTGCTACTAAAAGAGGAATATATAGAATACCTTATGAATCGCTTCCTTATATCTTTTTTGTCCCTGCCTCACTCCAGTGCTCTTGTAGAATCAAATATGTGATAACACAAACCAACCAACGTGAAAGCAACAAAAGTAGAATTCAATGACAACCTAAACATGTGATCAAGGAATCATGTAATAAAATATTAATAATTTTATGGGAAAGAGACGTTCCATCGTATTATATTAATGAAAAGTGGAAGATACAACTGAATTTCCTTGATGTTGCAAGTTCCCTTTTAGTGGTCCTTCATTCCAACACACACATACACTTGCTTCGAAATTCGCATGAAAATACTCCACAAAAGCTTGATAGACAAATGGTGGCCTCAAGCATCACTAGAAATAGGATGTTTCACATAGTCTTCAACCTATTCTTTCATCAATTCTCTGCTTAATCTTGCTTAACCTTTTCCATGAGAAGCCCATGATTATATAGGAGAAGGTGGAGTGGTTTAAAGGGATGAGGATGATCCCACCAAATCAGAGAAATCAGTAGGCTCACAACCATACGGACGCCACCTCACATTCTAGAAGATTCCCCTTCTAGAAACTTCATGAAACCTCTTTTCTCTTTTAGCTTTGGAATGCCACCACACTTGTCCTATAGAGCATCCTGCAGAAATCTCGTGGGCCAGCTATAGAAAAGCTTGTGGAAATCATAGATTTCTGCACTGTGTAATACATGGATCCTGTAGACCCTTTCTAAAAAGAAGTCTTTAAGGGGACGAAAGAAGTTTCTTTTCTCAGGAAAAAAGTCATGTTGGGAACCTGAACACATGTTTGTGAAATCATCATTAGGGTGACCAAAATAATGTGTAACAAAATGCCCCCCAAAGTATGAGGCTAAAACTAGTGACAGTCGAAATACTTTGTAAAAATGTGTGTGTGTGTCAGGAACAAGGAGCGCACCAATTGGGAACTTGCAAAAAATCAAGCATCCGCATAATATTATACCATGTATGAAGTAGGAATTCCCATGTTCAGACAATAAATTATTGAAATCATAAGTATAAGCCATGGCCACCAATTATACACTATGGATCCATGTCATCAATATTCTACATAGCCACCAGGAATACACTATGGATCTATGTATTGGAAAAATCAGATGCATACATAGCCACGAGACATACAAAGTGGATCTATGTGTCAATTCAAATCACAAATACTCCATTGCAGCCTAGATAAAAAATGATGAGGTCCAGGGTCTTCAATCCCGTCATATTTTAATACGAATCTAGACATGTGATTACAGGCGCTGAGTCCAACATGGTTAGAAACCACTCAATTATCGGTCATTAATAAAAACCATTAACAAGTGCGAGGGAAATAACCATTGATGTCAATGACTCCCAAGGTATAATATTACAATCCAACGAGTGTTAATAGATGAGCTAAAGTCGAACACTCGATGGAATCTCTCGATCAGGGATCAATGATGTAAACCCATTGTCGAAAGCGAAGAAACCTTCCATTAAGACATTCAGGCTCTAAGGCACTAAATTATTTCTAAGTCTTGTTCCTGGATAATGAGTTGAAGTCGACAGGAAAATACTCATCACAGGAGGGCCTTGATGTATCCCCCATCAAATGACATGAAATAAGTAATAGATTTAGGGTAGAGAAAAGTACGAACATGTTTTGAAACTAACATAAGGAAGGTCGACATGGTAGGAATTGACAATTGCATATGGACGACTCAATAGAGGGCTTGGTTGAACTTCTCTTGAACATATGGATGGAACAACACTGGTCTTGGCAACATTGACTCAAAGACAACCCAAGATATGAACTTGCAGAGAGTCATACGAGAGACAAATAGATTTCCCAACCCAGATTCAAATGATGAACGGGGTGCCATGTTCAAGAGCGACGCTTACTGCCACTAACACAAATACAAAGACACATCTCTTTCCCAAATTTCCCCCCACCATTTATGGAGAGTAACTCTTTATTTTTACACAATCTTGAGGAGGATAACAGATGCTTGTTGATGTAAGATCATCCCTTGGATGAGTCCCTCGAAGTATGTTTAACGAACCCTAAGAAGGAATGGTTCGGTATCATATGGGTCTTTCGATGTTTGTTTAACGAGTCTAAAGATAGGAAGCTCGAAGGTTTTTCATGTTTATAGAGTCTGGAAAAACACTTAAAAGAGAAATCTCTCAATTCCTTTTTCATAAAATAGCTCAACAGGACCGAAAAAGTGATAAACTATCACCCATCGAATGTTTTATTCAAATACTTTGACGAGTGTGAAAAGAACAAGGTTGCTCAGCAATATTTTCACTTTTATGGATTAAAAGAGCTTAAAGGTTACTCCATAAGTTTCATTTTTTCCGTGTTACCATGACGAGTACGAAAAGATGACAAAAGTATACTTGTTTACGTTCTCATCAATTTTCAAGCACGAGAACGAACAAATACTAAGATCGAGTTTTTTCTAAAAAACCCTAAAAAGTAATCGTACATGCGACGAAAAAAAAAACAAATCTCAAAAAGTGCCCATACTTCATTGTTTGGAACCCTAATCTGCTCATCTACGAGAAACAAAAACACTCACGAGACCATCAGCCTGGCAAGTTTTGGAGAAAATATATTTAAATGATATAAAATATTTTTAGAAAAAGTAAAAAATGAGATAAATAGGGGTAAGAACTCATTTTCAGTATTTCATTTGTATTTGGTCAAAAAATTGCCTAAGATTCATTTTTCAACTCATATTTTGGAGGGAGATTACGGGGAGCATAGACAATCATTCGATGAATGGTTTGCATGAAAATGGTGAGTTCCTCATCTTCTTCCTTTCAATGGTTTAAAATTCATTTTATCGGTTAAAAAATGATTTTTTTGGTGAATTTTTAGGCCGAAGGCGTGCACTGGGGCCACCACGGGTGCTCTATATCGGGGCCTGCGGAAATCAAGGATTTATGTAGGTGCCCAATGGTCCACCTACAGAAAGCCCTCTCTGTAAGTGAAGCCTAGTTGTGGCAGCCGAAAACCCAAAGAGAAAAATATGCATTGGACTAAAATGAATTCCAAAAATGATGATTGAAGGTGCTAACTTCTTTCCTTCATCTCCATGTAGGTATTTGGATTGAAAAAATGTTGGAGTGGAGAGAAAGGGAGCTTGAAGACGATTACATAATGTATTTGAATGATCCGGGCACCATAAATTCCCTATGACAGTGTGGTTTGTTAAATTTCTTCAAGATCCAGGGCATGAGAGCCCAATTGAAACTGTTGGAATATTTGGTCCATATGTGGGACATGGACCAACAAGTATTTCATGTGGGTGTCCATGTGATTTTCTTAGACATCGAAGATATTTACTTCTTGATGGGGATATCCCGACATGGGGTTCAAGTGACCTTAATAGGAGGTCAAGGCAGTGGTTTTCCAATGAGTGAATACATCAGCTGTTATTTTGAACCTGGGGATGAGTGACGCAAGGGTAAAGTAGCTATCAGAGGGGTTCATGATCTGACTCTCAGAACCATACTTTTCACCATTGTATGGATGGCAGGGAGTTCTTCCCCACACATGCATATACAGAGCTACTTTCAGTATGCCATTGAATGCACCGAACCTCGTGTGTTCAACTGGTGTGATGGTCTTCTCAGCAACATGAAGGGATAGTTGAATAAGAGAAATAATGGGGAACTAAGGCAATTTGGGCATGGATCCATTTTTGTATCTTTCTTCCTAGAAATATTCCCTCAATTATGCCTGAAAGTAGAGTGGAATATACCAGCGCCACGAGATCCATGGATGAAATGGTGGTGTGATCTCATGTCCCGACATGTAGCGGGTCCCATTATTAAGTATAATGATACATTTTTTGATTGGTTGGAGCCCCAGATCTTGATGATTGATGACTATGCGTATGTCGGGATGGATTTTCACAATGACCCTGACTTGGTTCTACCAGAGGGTTTTCAGTGGGGGGACCTAGGTAAGAAAAACATTTTTCTTTTATGGTGTTTTTGTAAAAAGTTTCAAAATATTCAACACATTTTTCTTTTTAATGTTTTTAATCCAATGACTAATTAAAATATTTTGATCATGCAGATGTATGGCCATTCCAACCCCCGGGTACATCCCCTATCTATAGGTGAGTGGAATCAATGGTAGTAGTAGGAAGGGATGCAGATGATTATGAAACAATCGAGCGGAATCTGGAGAATTTGACTGCAGGCATCCCAGATATGTCGATCGACGAGGTCCCGAGGGGTTTCCAATGCCATACTGTAGGCGTGGCTAGTCCACTGAGACGATTGCTCCGTAGAGTAGCATGTGAAGTAGTGTGTTACCCTGAGCAACATCCATGATGCCATTTTGTAGAAGCTATGAGCTTCATATTTTGATATTTTGGTCTTTGGACGAAAAAAAATCTTTTTGTAAAATTTTTTATCGTTATATATATATACATGAGGCTTCTACCGGCTTATTTTTCTTTGTATGATACATGTGATTTGTGATTGGATTATAAATGTCTCATATGTCTATCTAACACATAATTAGCTAATGCATTAGTTAATGTATTTAAACATCTATGAATGTGTTGATATTCGATATAATCAAAATAATGTTCCAAGAGGAGAATTCGTAAATATACCCGTAACAAAGTAGGACTTTAGATAGCATAGAAATTACTTAACTATAGCACTACTAGCTACTAATCAAGTCATATAACCAGGCAACAAATCCCAAGTGAGATAGCATCGGTCAACAATTCGATGACTGCGCTATACTCTGCAATATTATTGGTTGCACGACCAAGGCAAACACCGTGTAGACTGATAAGTTCGTTCGTGGGTGTATAGATTTCCCATGCAGCAAAAGCTAGGTTTTGAGTGCTATGACTAGATCCATCGCCAAATCCAAAGTGGGGTAATGAAGACTCCAACATCTGAAAACCAAGCATAACGCACGGTAAGTGGTCTAGGGTAGAAACCAAATAACGAAAAAGAACACAAAAGTAGCACACAACAATATGATACAGTAAAATACAAGCACTCATGGAAAGATAGTCTAAGCATATTACTTCTTCAAGTAAATCACATTTTTTGGTTCACTCAAAGGAATGCCATCATAATATACTAACTCAGAGGCTCCCTTTTCCAACACTCGTTTGACGATATAAGGGCCTCGCCACATGGCATCAAATTTTTCGGCTTCTAGCAAATCATGATCTTGTTCATAGAGGAGAACTAGATCACCCTCAGAGAAAATGTGTGGCTTGACATGCTTGTTTTATTTGGATTTGATGCGTTTCTTCTGGGTTTCAATAACTAGGGTGGCATCATGACGGGCTTCGTCCAATTGCATAAGATACAACAGATGTTCTTCTTCAGTAGAGGTGTTTGGGAGAAGTTCAACGGGTAGTTTTAATGATGGAATCTCACATTCAATCAGTAGGACATATTCTATACCATACACTAATTGGAAGGGTGCAAACCCTGTGGTAGACTTCATGAATGTCCGATAGGCCCAAAATGCTGAAAAAAACATCGTGTGTCAACTCATTTTGTGAATTCCTATAATCCGTTGAAGCATGGTGATAAGAACTTTGTTGATTGCTTCAACTTGGTCATTGGCCTGCAGATAGTAGGGGGTTGAGTTTTCATGTTGAAGACCCAAATTTTATGTAAGCTCAGACATCATGAAGTTTCGAAAGTGGCTACCGTGATAAGTGACGATAGACTATGGGATTCCAAATCGTGTGATGATGTGATTGAATATGAAAAGGGTTGTAGTTTTTCCCGTATTTTCGAATGTAGGCATCACCTCAGCCCATTTCATGAAATAATCCATGGCTACAATAATGTATCCATGCCCTCCAGCCGAGTGAGGGTTACAAGTCATGAAATCAAAACCCCATTTAGTGAAAGGTCCAACGAAAACTACAGGGTGTAAGGGAGTGGGATGAGATATTATCTTATGATTGTATGTTTGGAAAGCATGGCATTTTTGGATGGCAATAATGCAATCTTTAAATAAAGAAGGCCAAAAATATCTGGCTCGTAAGATCTTCTGGGAAGTATCATACCCAAACATGTGACCACCACATGCTTTAGAATGGCAGTCATTTAAATCTTTCTCGGCTTCATCATAGGTGAGACAACGTCGAAAAACGAAGTCAACCCCATGACGATAGAGAGTGTCACTAAGGATAATGTATTGACGTTCTTGATAGCGTATATGAAAACGGTTAGTGCTAGACAAATCGGGCCGGAAAGTATGGGTCTGGATATAAATAATGATATCTCCATACCAAAGGTCATTGAAATTGATTAGAAAAATTGATTCGTCCGGTAGGGACTCCTCTTCTACATTTTTTGTATCAGTGCAGGGAAGGTCACATATTAGTTTGGAAAAAACCAAGGATTTCTTGGACTTAGCGCGTTCGAATTCTAAGTCAAACTCCTGGAGAATCACTATCCATTTGGAGTATTTTCCCCCTAGAAATTGATGTGTAAGAATGTGCTGCATAGGGTTGCAATTGGAAATTACATTAGTCTTGCGTAATAGAATATAGTGACGGAAACATTCGACATCTTGAACAGCTTCCAAGGCCAGTTTTTCAACATGTAAGTACTTGGCTTCGGTAGTCGTGAGATTTCGACTCAAATAATAAATGACATGTTCGTTGTGTAAATCGTCTTCTTCGACCAGCACCATGGCAATGATAGAGTCTGTAGTAGTGAGATAAAGGAAATAATATCAACTATAATCGGGTGGGAAAAGGAGTGAGGTATGGGTTAAAATCAGTTTCAAAGCGTCAAAGGCTTTGTTGGCAGTGGTGTCCCATACAAACTCAGAACCCTTCTTTAGTAGTTGAGTAAATCTGAGTGTTAACTCAGCATAGTTTGGGATAAAATGACGTAGAAAGTTTGCCTTCCCTTGTAAAATTTGTAGTTGGCGAAGTGAGGAAGGAGGAGGGAGATTGAGGATCGCCTCGAGCTTCAAAGGATCTACCCTGATCCCATGACGTGACACAATAAATCCCAGAAGTTGGTTGGACTCCACACAAAAGCCACATTTATGTGGGTTTAAGCGTATACGATAGAACCGACAATGAAGTAAAATGGCTTGGAGGTGGGCCGGATGATCACTACAATACATGGAGTGAGATGGTAGGTCGTCTAAATATGGTTGTACAATATGCTTAATATCATGGAAAGTGTAATACATTGCACATTGGAATGTCGCACCGGCATTCTTCAGACCGAAGGGTAGTTTCTGGTAGGCAAAGGTGCCCCAATGACAAATGAAACTGGTTTTGTGTTGATCCGTAGGTAAGATATTGATTTGATTATATCCAGAGAAACCATCCATCAAAGAGAATATTCCACCTCTGACGCAATCATCGGCGATTTGGTCAACGAAGGGGGTAGGAAGGTTTTCCTTAGGAAACAATTTGTTGATATCCCTATAATCAACACAGACACGGATCGTACCTTGTTTCTTTTTAACCGAAACTAGATTGGATACCCAATCAATCAAAGCCATAGGATAAATAAAGCCAGCTTTAAGAAGTTTTTTGACTTCAAGATTGATAGCAACTTCTTTATGGGGGTGGACTGGGCGAAGTCTCTTCCGGACGGGTTTAGGGCCTGGGTAGGTATTAATTTTGTGTGCAACAATATCATGGTCAATACCTGCCATTTCTTCGTAGATCCACATGAAGATGTCACAAAATTATTGAAAAAGTGACTTATATGTGACAACCTCATCGGTGGAACATGAATCTCCGATGTGGACATTTTCAAAAACTCTAGGTTTAATAGATATTTCGATGGAGATGGTGGGTGAAATGTTAATTAATTTCCCTTCATACAACACATCGTGTGTGGATTCAGAAATCGAAGAAATACCGACAATGGTCGATGAAGTCGAGATCCATTGGTAGCTCTCTATGGTGTGTTGTTCAATAAAGAGAATGGAACGATGATGCCCATCATCCTAAGGGGTATCTTCCATCAACATAACTGACATAATCATCTCATCCATGGGAAAAATAACGTAGAACGAATTAGGAGACGAATCACCGAGAGAGGGAGTAGAAGGGTCAGCCAATTGAGTGGCTTGGTAAGTGGATTCAACTAAACTTAAAGGAATCTAGTCGTCATAGTGGATATAATCACCAGGTTCAGGTACTATCCACAGGTCAAAAGATGCGGGAGTTTCATGGATGGAGGTGGAAATCATATTGATCGAGGCAACCAAAGTAGGTGGAATGTCGGGTGGTGGGATCAGAAAGGTACCCATCAAAGTTGAATCTTTTAGAAGACCCACACCGACATTCTTGTACCCAGGAGGTTTCTTTGGAATGAAAGGTACATTGTTGGTACGTGTATCAAATTTAAAGAAGGCCAGTTGGTCTACTATAATTAATTTTCCCTGATGTGGAAAATGCACGATATGAAAAAGAGTAGACATGACTGCACGCATGGAATCGATCTAGCTATGACCAAGTAAAAGGTTGTAATTGAGAGGTGCATCAAAGACCTCAACCTCAACGTTGACCATTTTTCCTTCTAAAGTAATAGGCAACGAAGGGAGTACACTGTAAGGTTTGAAGCCAGAGACATTAAATGCTTTGAATGTGTTGTGTGATTTAGTTAAGGAAGGAGAGCCAATGGCTTTCATGCATGCAATAGACATGACACACATCAAGGCACCCTCATGAATAATTGTTCTACAAATGTTCTTGTCGGCGAAAACAACTTGTATTTGAAATGCGAGCTGAGGGGGTAACCTTGGAATGTGATCTTCCAAGTCAAAGATTATTAAATTCATATACGTAGGGTCTATTCCACTGATAGATTTTAACAGTTCCTTCCATTGTGTGGGACAACTCTGAAGGACTTCGAGGGATGACATAATGGATGGTGCTAGCACCAGGTCCTCTATAATACTGTAGTTCTAGGTATCACGCGCATGAGGATTGAAAGTAGACTTTTGGACCACGCTCTTTGTAGGAGGGCCAAGGACTGTATCAGGGTTCAGTTATTCGAGATGAAGAGAACCATTGGAAGGTGGAACTGAGGGAGATTTTTGAACCAACGAAGGTGGTATATCATCAACTTTCTCCTTGGAGGAAAAGTAATCTTTGGCACAAGTGGTAAGTGTAATCACCATTACACATAAGTACGTAGGAGGTAGTGGAGTAAGAAGGTTGATCATGGATGACCAATTGAGCCTATTGTTGAGAAGGGAAGGGCTGAGACAAGACGACAGATGTAGGGGGTTTTGGGGTCCCTTGAAGGAACTTCATGACCTCGGCACATCGCAGATAGTCCTTCGTGTAGTGATAATCACCACAGATAAGGAAAGGATAGTGAGGTTTGTGTTTGTTCTTATCATCAACAGGTTGTGGCTTGGTCTTGTCAGTTTGTGGGTTGTTACTTTTATCCTCCTTATTCCTAACCTTCCCTTTTTTAGATTTATTCTTACCGGTACGAATCGATTGAACAACGTTCACTTCTGAAGTTTTACCAATGGGAGGAGTGGGCGTCAGAGCAGTTTGAACATTAGAAGCATGGGATTTGGGATTGGTGTGAGAGGCCTGCACAGATTGAGGTTGGGCATGGAAAGTACCTATCACACCATCAACAACATGAGAAGCTGTTGGGGTTGTTGAGGTGGTCGTGGTAGAAGGACAAGGTGCCTCAAGGAGCAGATCGTAAAGAGTACCCATTTGTGAATAAACGAGATCAAGGTACTGGGAACGACTGATCGCCTATTCTTATGTAACAAATCCACCCATGGAAATGTCCTTAGATATGTCATTCAAAAAGGATTTTGTGAACCACTCTGCTAATAACTAATCGGGAAGATCGAGTTTGATTAAATGTCATCCTCCTCTCCACTCATGATTGTGATCAGAGATATGAGTGTTTTTATTTTTATTGAAAGATCTCAAAATCTCAGTTCTCATTTCATAACGGATTGACAACTGGTAGTGAGTGAGGAAATCCATAGCTAGGGTATTAAAGTCAATGAACAAGCCTCGTGGTAATTCTATATACCACTTCATGGCTGAACCCGTGAGAGTTCGTTGAAAAAGACATAGCCGAATGGAGTCATCCATCAAAGAGTTGGATGAACACCAAAGGTGGAAATTCATTACGTGATTCTTCGGATCCTCTCCCAGTTTACCATCGAACTTAGGAATGATGGATGCTAATCTGGATAGTATGACATGCCAATGAGGAGAGTGATGGATAGGGTCATTCAAAATTCTAGACAAATCAGGAAGATCCAAAGTGGATAAGAAGGGTAATTGTTTATTAACATGATGATACTGGTGAATTTGGGGAGGAAGTCCCATCAGTATGCCAGTAGGACCGTAAGCAGTTTACATATTATGTGAAGATCCTGGTAGATTCGACCGGTGATAGGGAGGCATGTAGCCCATGGGGTTGGATTGGTTAAGGATGTTCCCTTGGAAAGGAGTACTAGACTGAACATTCGGGCCCCAAGTGGGATTCAAAGAACCCGGATATGGTTGACCATATTTAGGGGGTACCAAAACACTAGCTTGAGAAGGTTTCCCCCCAGAGGGTTGTGGGTTTATTTAAAGGTTCCAAAGGTGAGATAACAAGATTGACGTGTTCGGTCTAGATTTTGAATTATAAGTTCCAACCTGAGAATGTCCTCCATATGGAGGAGGTGCCCCAATTTGAGTATGACCCCTAGATTGAGGTTTCCCCCTGGCATACGATTGCCCTCCAGTAGGAATCTTGTAACTGGAAGTAAGTAGATGATGAGTGCTTACAATTGGATTGGAGCCACTAGGGCGAGATACGCCATGAAGAGGTGGATAAGACCCTCCAGAGAGGACCTTGGAAGGTGTGGGAACATAAATAGTAGAGGTATTATTCCCAAGTGGTACTCCGGATGGAATTTGGGTATGGATGGCAGTAGAAGAGTTCAAAGTGTGATACCCAAGGGGGAGGGAAGGGGTAGGTCTAGAGGAACATGGTGTACCAATGGGAGCATGGATAACCACTGTATTCCTAGTGTGAATAGTCATAGCATGAGGGAACATCGTAGAGTGGGCCATTTGAAAAGGGACAGTTGAACTAGGACTAGATAACTATGTGTCTGAACGATAAATGACCTAGGGATACTATGAAGTTGTACTGGAAAAATGACCTAGGGATACTGTGAGGACGATAAATGTCTCAGGTAGCTCAGGGGTGGCGGGTATATCTACTCCTGCCCCTAAGCCATAAAGTTCTCTCACCGTATGAGGTGGGATTCTAACTATGTCAGTAGTCTAGAAGGGATCGTTGGCCCCGAAAGGTCTGGTTAGAGTTCCAGAAGAAACAACAACAAGTTCCCCGGCTGAATTCATCTGGAGAAAACACCTTTCGTATCCAGGAGGGATGCAGAAATATTCCATAGAATCAGAAATAATGTGGAAACTTTCCAAAGAGGTTGAACCTTCCTCTTGTATTATGTTGGTATCCTAGACTTCACTCTGTCGAGGAGAGCCCTCCGATGTGTGAGGGGGTATAGGGGTAGAATCTTCCATGTTTTCTAGTGGAGGTCTCTGTACCCTGTACGAACGATGTGGAGGGTTTATGTTGGAGGAACCAAAAATTCGGCAGAAAAAATCTATGGAGAACTACGAAAACAAACAACACTCGCTAATAAAATCTAGAGTTCAAACTAGGCAAACAAACCTTCTCGTTTCGTAGTCACTAGCTGGTGATGAAATCCAACGTCGTGAGACTGAGATAAAAAGGGGATGGGCTAGGGTGGAAAAGTTACATTGACAACATGCTTAACGGACTTACACCTTGGTGCAAGCTAACACACATAATCATGGGTATACACTCCAAGGAGTCCGAGTGAGTCTGGCCAACGTCAATCCCAGGTACCATGAAGACTTTCCCCTCCACAGTCAGCTTGTGTAAGACCCTAAGAAGATAGGATACTAAAGTTACCACAAACAATAGTGATGCCTGGGGAAATAGTCGATAGTCTGATCCACACGCAAGGGCAAGGTATCTAGCCCGAAATCAACTCGAGAGGCTTCCACTCATCATTGTGGGTATACCTTCAAGCGACCCCCATAATACGTGCAATCTCTACACTGAGACCAACAAAGTATGCGACCTCAGGTTTGACCCTTGTGTGAGAAGTGCCTCCTAAGACAAAATGTTGCAAATGGTTTTGGAAACTCCCTATCACAAGATACTATTGTGTGTTTTGTTCTTTGGAGAGTGTGTCTCACTGCCTATTCCAAATCTCTAGCCTAGATAATGTTGGTGTAAAAGAGCCCTAGAAAATAAAAGTTTCTACTTGAGTTTTAAATTTTGCAATGTTTTTAAGAGGTTGTTGTTACTTAAGAGGTAGATGAGAATGAAACCAATTTTGTGTAAGACTTCGACCCAATAACATGCAAATAGAAATGAAAGATGAAAATTTTCATTCGATGAATTCTATCTACAGTAGGGAGAAAGTATTTTTCTAGAAAAATATGAACTATGACATGCAATTCCTTTTCTTTTAATGTAATACCAAACAATCATCAACAATGTAATTTCACTATTCATTCTTTTTCAATTTTTTGAATGCCAATATTTTCTATATAAATGATTACCTAAAATACTGAAAGACTTTAATTTTTTCCTTTAATAAGCCAAAACACTAAGAAAGGATAAGAAATCAATGAAAATAAAACACTCAACAAACTCCCAAATCGATCTTTCAATGGAGACAAAAATAAAAAATGACAAGAAAACGTTTATTTCAAATGTGGCTTAAAAATGGTTTTCAGATCATAAAGCAATCCAGATGTGTAACCAAATTACAACTTCAATTCCAATCGAATATCTTTAATCGAGCAAGCACTCAGACACAAGTCCAGATATTATACCCTTGCCAATAAAAATCAAAAACAAAAATTGGAAAAAGATCAAAAGAGAGGTGTTCGATCTCCGAAACCAATCAAGAGCAAGCTTAAACAACCAGAAAAAGTCAATAACTGACATTAAAAATCCTTTCCTAGCTGACTTAAGAAAAGTTGGGCATCAACAGAGGCAAAAAACCTAACCCCAAAAATTTCTCAAACACCACCGTAGGCTGACAGTACAGCACAGTGCGGAAATGAAGAGTTTCAATAGGAAAAAAACAGATAGGGTGCGGAAATCCTGCACTGAAGTGAACCACCAGGGTGCAGAAATCGAAGGTTTCTGCAGGCTGCCTATAAGGTGCAGTAAAACAGTGTTTGAAAAATCAACTAATTTGGAGAAAAGGGTAAAGCCTCCAAGTGTACTTTCAAACCCAAAGAGTCTAAATGGATCCCCCACAGACTCAGAGACTAATTTCAAATAAAAAGAATAGTTCAAAATCAAATGGCCAACAAAAAAACACAATCAAGTTGTTCTTCCCTAGTGGGGTCACCAATTTTTCTATTGGGTAAATCGGTAGATGCGGACATGAACTAATCCCCCTAGATCCACCTAAATCTAGAACAAAATGAGACGGAACAAGACGCTTTCCCTAAGTTGTGATCATTGAGTTTTCTACTAGAAGATGAATATATAGCATACCTTATGAATTGCTTCCTTATATCTTTGTTGTCCCTGCCTCACTCCAGTGCTATTATAGAATCAAATCTGTGATAACATAAACCAAACAATGTGAAAGTAGAAAAAGTAGAATTCAATGACAACCTAAACATGTGATCAAGGAATCATGTAATAAAATACTAATAATTTTATGGGAAAGAGACGTGCCACCTTATTATATTAATGAAAAGTGGAAGATACAACCGAATTGCCTTGATGTCACAAGTTCCCTTTTAGTGGTCCTTTGTTTCAACACACACATAAACTTTCTCTAAAATTTGCATGAAGATAATCCACAAAATATTGATAGACAAATGGTGGCCTCAAGCATCACTAGAAATAGAATCTTTCACATAGTCTTCAGCCTATTCTTTCATCAATTCTCTGCTTAATATTTCTTAACCTTTTCCATGAGAAGCCCATGATTATATAGAATAAGGTGAAGTGGTTTAAAGGGATGAGGATGATCCCACCAAATTAGAGAAACCAGTAGGATCACAACCATATTGACGCCACCTCACATTCTAGAAGATTCCCCTTCTAGAAATTTCATGAAACCTCTTTCCTCTTTTAGCTTTGGAACGTCGTCGCACCCTGCCTATAGAGTAGCCTGCAGAAATCCTATGGGCCAACTATAGAGAAGCCTGCATAAATCATAGATTTATGCACTGTGTAATACATGTAGCCTGCAGACCCTTTCTAAAAAGAAGTCTTTTAAAGGAGGAAAGAAGTTGATTTTCTCAAGAAAAAAGTCATGTTGGGAGCCTGAACACATGTTTGTGAAATCATCATTAGAGTGACCAAAATAATGTGTAACAACTATGCATATACCTCTTGTTAAAGTCCCCACAACCCTTGCACCCACATCTTGGTGCTCTAACCATTTCTCTATGCTTCAAAACACTTTCAATCCTAATCCCTTAGGTATTAGTTGTCCCCATACCCCTATACATATTTATTCATAAATATTTTTGGTCCATAATAAATGTTATATCCATTTCATTAAGAGCACGCACACATTCTTGTGACTTGAAATCCTTGTGGTTTTGCACTCATCTGTGCCTAGCAAAAACACGTGCACATTCCTAGAACATGCATGCACTTTAGTGTGCATGCATTTTAGGAATTCCTGCATATTCTTGCTAGGAATTTTTATGTGCCAATCACACTCTACATCATCTATCTCAAAAAATCAACAAGCAATATATCTACACGCAACAATAGCAGGAACAAACAGGTTTTTTTTATTTTTGTCCTATTTTTTAATTCATAGACAATTTTGTGCTATTGCAAGACAATTGTGGGAAGAATTGGAAGACAATTTTTTCCACGTGGAATTGGAATTGTTGGTTGTGTATTCTTGTGTCTTCTTGGAATTGGAAGTCAAATTTGACCAATTGGAATTGTTAGTTGTGTATTCTTGTGTAATACCATGACAAATTTGTCCAATTGGAATTGGAATTGTTAGTTGTGTCTCCTTTTGTAATACAAAGACAATTTTTTCCACTTGGAATTGGAATTGTTAGTTGTGCCTTATTGTGTAATACAAAGACACATTTGTGGTGGAGTGCTTGGAAGCCACTTTTTCTCTTTAAACATGGGGAACCAATGGAATTGAGAAAGAAAGTCCTCAAGGAAAGAAAAAACCACCAAAAAGGTAGAGTAAGAAAGAGAAATGGAAAAGTTACATATGTCAAAGTATAGGGTTTCAGAAGACAACAATCCAATTTCTAGAGGAATATATGTCGATGTTTTTTCTCCTCCATAACCACAAGAAAAGCGCAGGAGTTCAGTAAGGGCTAGTCCAATCAGTATCTCATAAAGACAACTTGTTTTGGATGACTAGATGATGGAGGATTTGCTTGGAGCTGCTTATACAATAGATTAAATTAGAGAGGCAATTGGTTTACAATATTGTGGTGAAGAAGGTCTTGTGGTGCAACCTCTTCTTGGATAGTCAAACATTCTAGAAACTAGTCAACCCCATGTCCACTCTCCTTCCAAAATTGATCCACTAGTGATTGAAGGGGTAAGAAGTATAACATTTTTAACTCCACAATAGGGAGGTCAAGAGTGCCAAAATAGGGGTTCATCATCCCTACATAGATTGAGCAGTATACGATGAAGAACTCCTAAACACAGTTAGGTGGATGAAAGTGGTGTAGAATCACTTGAAGGTAAGTTACCTAATCGTACTATTCATTATCATTATTATAAAATAATTAAAGAATATTTTGAACGAAAATTCGATGTCATTAAACGTCAATTATTTTTGGCTTTGTTAAAATCTAGAAGTTTGACTGTTGTTAGGAGAATTTTAGGCATTAAAATAGTAAAAAGTTTATAAATAAGGAAATATATTGTTATAAACCTTGAAGTTTCTTTTCAAATAATTGGTAATAAATCTCATTCTAAATATCGTAATGCATCCTGACATGTCCTGCCACAATCAATTGTTATCAAGATCACAAGAAAACATCATTTTCTACAACAAACCTCTCATCTCATGAAATGAAATATTGAAACCCTTAGAAAGTAGTCTCATAGAAGAGATAGCCTCCACATAGGTGGATCAAAAAATTTGTGGGCCTTCACTAGTAAGCTACCTTAAGGAGGTGAAGAGTGCCAGAATAGGGGTTCATCGTCCCTACATAGATTGAGCAGTGTGCGATGAAGAACTCCTAAACACATTTAGGTGGATGAAAGTGGTCTAGAATCACTTGAAGGTAATTTACCTAATCACACTATTCGTTATTATTCTTATAAAATAATTAAAGAATATTTTGAACCAAAATTTGATGTCATTAAACATCAATTATTTTTGGCTTTGTTAAAATCTAGAAGTTTGACTGTTGTTAGGAGAATTTTAGGCATTAAAATAGTCAAAATTTTATAAATAAGGAAAGATATTGTTATAAACCTCATGGATTCTTTTCAAAGAATTGGTAATAAATCTCATTCTAAAGACCGTAATGCATCTCGACATGTCCTGTCACAATCAATTGTTAGCAAGATCACAAGAAAACATCATTTTCTACAACAAACCTCTCATCTCATGAAATGAAATATTGAAACCCTTAGAAAGTATTCTCATAGAAGATATAGCCTCCACATAGGTGGATCAACAAATTTGTGGGCCTTCACTAGTAAGCTACCTCATTCTGACATGAAGTTAATTGGAGCAATTAAGGGACTAGTACAATATTTATGGCATGAGAACACTAGGCCTTCTTCCAACCAAAAATATGTACTAAAATTGGGAAGGCGATCTAGGGACCATGCGCCCCATATTAAACACTTTCTTGACATTACACAGAGAGAAATGTATGAGAGATTCAGGACAATACATATTGCACTTAAATTGTTCCAAATATATTTCCATAAATGCAAGCCTTGTTATGTTTGAATAAACATAACTCATAACACATGCTTTTGTAGATATCACATTGAGTATGGTTATAAGTATCACACACACACACACATATCTTTCGTTTATTTCATAACACCCTTTTGCAAGAATTCTTAGTTATATTACTGCCATTTTCAACTAGAGACTTTATTCACAACATATTTTGTACAAGGCCATAGAGTTGTACATTTTATCAAAAATATTTCTTAGATGGGACATGACCTAGGTGAGATGGAATGGAATTACTAAGCAAGTGAATCCATGTAAGAGATGAGTATGAATTGGGGAGGAAGGTGGTTTCCTTGAAAATCTTTAAATATGTTGCATATGATATTGATGGAGGCCAGGAAAGAAAAAAATAACAATTGGTGACTTCCCTGGTACAAGTATATGACGTCATAAAGGAATTCATCGAAAAGACACAACAATATGTTTAGCATGTCCATGTGGCTTGATGGTAGGAAAAGCATTTTAGAATATGCATAGATATATTTCCCATCGACATTTTCTTATCAATGGTTGATTTTGTAGAGAACTACACCCTTAAACCACAAAATGAGATTTAAATTCAATATTATCACTTAGAGAAGGTCATTATAATGGTCTATATCACATATAAGCATGGGCCAGATAGTAACAAAGAAAAAAATGTTATATTGAAGGAATATCACTTCTACATAAGTGATGATCGACGCCATGAATTAACCTACGTACAACATTGCTTTCAGTTGTTTTACAATCACCTTAAGGAGAAGAACATATAGATGGATCAAAATTGGATTTGTTCATATGGTTTTGTAGGCTAGTTAAAAAATGATCGTGTATTTCAATGGTTGTGTATGTTGATCAAAAATTTCAAGGTACCACACATTTGGAACTATTTCGATTCTGGGAATGGGAAAGGGGTGCATAATGGATTAGGTGCATGCATAAAAAGAGTGTTACATAGGAAAGAAATGAATTTCATAGCTACTTCCCTCATTTGAGATGAAAAATCCATTGTTGAATGGTGTTCTTCAGTAATGGGAGAGGGAACAAGAACCCGTGAAGACAAATCACATAGGTAAGGAAATGTACATAGATATTTTTTGGAGGTGGTCGATGTAGATTGATTGCAGTGGTATGAATGAAAAACAATATAGAGAACTCATATATTCCATTTATTTCAAACATCAGAAAATGAAATAGTATAAATATGGACGAGAAAAATCTCTTGTTTTTGTGCTCCATGTAGTAGTAATGAATGAGATGATTGTGAATCAATGGACTGGGTTGATAGGTGGGATAGTGTATCACTCCCCATTGGTCAATGTATAACTATAGGATTATCCCAGTTGGAGGAGGACCAATCAAATATTTCAGCAGATTATGATCACATCTTAGATCTTGTACTTCCAGGTCTGATGAAACCTTCTATTAAATTTTGAATAACTATCATCAATGTTTTATTCTTTGGTCATTTAGTGGACTCACATGTTGGCACTCCATTTTTTGTAGGAAACATATATGTAGTGGTCACACCAAGAGGTAATGAATGGGGCATTGATTATTGCTTGGAATGTTTCTTAGAGGAAAATCAGACCCTCATGCGATGAGTAACAGACTCTGAAGGCATTGAATTTTCGATTGGTTCTATGGTTATTAAAGGAGAATATCTGACATAGGATGAAATAACATGGAAGAAAGGTGGTTATGTATTTCAATATTATAAACTAGGTGAATTTGTATACCACTTTACGAACATGGTTGTTGGTACAAACATCTAACTACAAACAATGCCAAGTAAGAACTCATAAATGGTACAATGCTTCTTTCCTTACTTTGAGCATGAGTAGTTAATGGAGACCATCTATATTAGAAGTGATCATGATGGTATACTTGAATGACAATAGGTATGAAAAAGGAATAATTGAACAAATATTTCAAATATATGAATGATTGAAATTTGGCTTCATGATATGGTTGTTATGGTACTATTGTATGTTGTGGTTGTTTTTTGTTCTTATGGAACTATGTTTAACCTTCCCTTACCTTTCCTTTCCAAGTCATGCATTTCCCTTCCATTCCATTCCATTCCATGCCTTTCCTTGCCATGCCATGCCTTGCCTTACTTTTCATGCCATGCCATCTCATTCAATGCCTTGCCTTTCCTCATCATATGATTCCATGCCATGCCTTGCCTTACCTTGCCATGCCATGCCTTGTCATGCCTTGCATTACCCTTCCATGCCCTATATTTTCTTTCCATTCCATGTGATGGCATGCCATGCCTAGACATGCCTTGACATGCCATGCCATGCCTTGCCTTGCATTTCCTTTCTAATCCATGTCTTGCCTTTCCATTCCATGTCATTCCATGTCATTCCATGTCATTCCATGTCATGCCATGTCATGCCTTTCATTACCTTTCCATGCCCTACATTGCCTTTCCATGTCATGCCTTTCATTACCTTTCCATGCCCTACATTGCCTTTCCATGCCATGCGATGTCATTCCATGCCTTTCCATGCCTTGACATGCCATGCGATGCCTTGCCTTTCATTTCCATTCTAATCCATCCCTTTCCTTTCCATGCCATGTCATTCCATGTCATGCCATGCCTTTCCTTTCCATGCCATTCCTTGCATTTCCATGCCATGCCTTTCCTTTCCATGTCATGCCATGCCTTGCATTTCCTTGCCTTTTCATGCCATTCCATGCCTTTCCTTGCCATGCCATTCCATTCCATGCCTTACAATTCCTTTCCTTGCCTTGCCATGCCTTTCCATGTCATGAATTTCTATGTCATGCCTTGCCATGCCTTTCCATGTCATGGATTTCTATGTCATACCTTGCCATGCCATGCCTTTCTATTGTAATCTACGGATTATAAGTATGAATACAATGAGATACTACATCGTGAAGCACATCAAGAAAACACACACAACCCAACAAAGAAGAGATAATTTAGGGAAGGAAATCCATCCTAGTATTTATTCTGTATTTATGGGTATTTATACAATATAGGGATGGTTGGAGCGGTTTTAATCGCTCCAAATAATCATTCGTTATGTTCTCTTTATACATTTATTACATATTTTATTATACATCCTTATACTTAGGTTAATGTATGATGACATTTACGTGTCCTAGAAGGCCTCCTCAACATCTCCCCACACTCAATTTATTACTCATCCTGAGCAAGTGTGCAACAACATCCAAGGTATCTACTCCTGCAGAAGTATCCTTACTATGCATCGACCATGCATACCAGTCTGCATAGGTAATTAAATCACAACAACTTCCAACTATATAAGAAGATACACATATACAAGGCTTTATGTGATTGGTTTCCAATGGATATGATGAATGCATATCACATGTCCCGACTCCTCAATCTCCATATGACCGACTATGTCAATCTATTGTAGGGCGCCATTGGATACCATACTCACTTGCAAGTTATTCCTCCCAAGATCCATCAAGGCACTCTCTAGGGATTCTCTAGCAATCTACCATGCCTAGGGGTTCTTTTTATGGAATCAATAAGGGTCTGTGACATCATCCAATCCTACCTTTCCTCTATTTTCTTTGTCACGACATGGGAAATTTTTATTCAACTCTTCTACCAAGGAGAGATAGTTGGAGCATTTGTACCCACTCCAACTAATCCTTAGATAGATACATTTATCTCCTATGTAAATTTACTTACATTAGTACATGTGTTCACATATAATCTTATGTTAATGTCTATGTATAATATATGATGAATATTACAAGGGCCTAAGAGGCCTCCCAACATCTCTCCCTCACTCAAATCCTTGCTCGTCCCAAGAAAGTGTGTAGATAATTAATGATATATTAATCTTTAGCCTTCATCTTCAATCTGATAAATGCTTGTGTAGTAAGTGAGTCTCACAACACTTTTCTCCCACCCAAAAATCGCCCTCTTGATCCTATTGTTACACTTTTTTCTATGGTTCTTTTGGAGTGGTTAGTGGCTTTTCCAACGCTCATATTTCCCCTACACACACCCTATGGTGGAACATAATTCTTCGGCCAACTTACCATTTCTCTGCTTTATGGATTCTAAGGTCACAACTCAGGAACTACTCTGCAACTTTTATACTGAAGGCTCAATCATTTCAATCATTCTTGTGCCACCATCTTGTATTTTCATCTCTCATGTGTGTGTCTCATCATCTGATGTGTCTTTATTGAATTCCTTTATACGCTTCCAACATGATCGTCATCAATGCTCAATCTTTCAATGCTTTACTGCTCATCAAAATGTTTTCTCTGCTACTTTTCAATCATGGATGTGCTTCTTTCTTCTTTTCTAGTCTTTGAGAATATATGGAGTTTCATATTATATTACATGTAGGAGGACTTGGCTACAACTTTGCATGGTCATGATTTGACTCAACAACTCAATGGAAAAATAAAGACACTTTTGTTGGTACCAAACTTTTACAACTCAAATAAAATGTTGTCGACTAGGTATCGAATGACGTTGGCAAGGAATCAATCTCGTTGGATAGAAACCAACTTACATTATATAGGTGGAGGGGATCACATACCTTCAAAAGATGCACGTTTAACCCCGTCCTATCATTTGACTCAATTAACTCAATTCTTTTACTCAACTCGAGATGGTTCACTTCACTCAATCAAGTTGTTGGACACCATTTCATTTTCAAATTCTATGACCCCAATATAAACTCTAATGAATCACATTGTCCTTCATGTATGTTTTAATAAGACTCTTTTATGAGATATTGACATCAACAATGTCATGTTTAGTTTTCATTTACATTAATGAATCTTATAAGCATGTGATATATTCTCAATGTATATACATGGAACAAAAGGTTTGCATTATGGAAAGAAAGAAGACTAAATGGGAATTACTAATAAAACAACTCATCTCAACTCAATTCTCAAAATACTATTTTGGTGAATAAGGGCGATAGTATCAAAATTTATAATTTTTGTTGCATATCATTGATATTATACATACTTCCATTGCACTATGTCTGTGTAGATACATTGACATTGTGAAAAAATTCTTGCACCAACATCTTAATAGATGGATCATAATCATCCACAATATCACTTTCCAAAAAATATCCATAATACTTGGACAACATCATTTCTTCTTCCACAACCTTCTTTGCAAAGTGTAGCTACAATATTTATACCATATTTAAGATGTGAAGTTGTCTTTCATACCACTTCATCAATTTCATATGTGGTCAATTTCACTTCAAGACTATATCTTGCAATTTACTCGTTGGATCCACCTTTGGTATTCCATTTGATATGATATACTATTAGGAATAAGACTCCAGAGAAAATTGGATACAGTCTTTAAGTGAAATGAATCAATGATTTCCTCGCAATATAATACCACGTGTTGGCAACAACTATACACGTCCTTATGTAAGCAAGGTCACAAAGTTGTAATATTAAGTGTATGTGCTGAAAATTAACTGTATTATGATGGAATATATGCTCCATATCTCACACACGATGAAGAATGATTCTGCCATGAAAGCGTAAGTTTGGTATTTAGCATAACGTCTATATCATGGGTTTGGAGTGCCTTTCCATGCCATGAAATGCTAGGCCATTCCCTGCATTATCTTTCCTTTCCATGTCACGCCATGCCTTTCCATATCATTCGTTGCCTTGCCATGCCATGCCTTGTTGTGCCTTGTCATTTCATGCCATGTCTTGCCTTACCTTGCCTTGCCAATCCATGCATTTCCTTTCCATGCTATGCCATGCCATTCCATTCCTTTCCATACCTTGCCTTCCCATGTCATTCCATGCCTTTCCATGCCTCTCCACGCCATGCCTTTCCATGTCATGCCTTGCCTTTCCATGTATTTTCATGCCATATCATTTCATGCCTTCCATGTCCATGCCATACCTTTCCTTGTCATGCCATGCCTTGCATTTCCTTGCATTTCCATGTGATGTCATGTGTTTCCATGAAATTCCTTTCCTTTACATACCATGCCATGCCATGCCTTTCCTTTCTATGATTTTCCATGCCATGCATTTCCTTGCCTTTCCATTCCATGCCATGCCTTTCCATGTCATGCCTTGCCTTGCCATGCCATGTTATGTCTTTCCTTTCCATGCCATGCCTTTCCATGGCATGTCTTGCCATGCCTTGCCTTACCATTCCATGCCATGCCATGCCTTACCTTTCCATTCCATGCCATGCCTTTTTGTGCCATTCCTTTCCTTGACTTTCCATGACATGCCATGTGATGCCTTGCATTTCCTTTCCTTTAAATGACATGTCATTCCTTGCTAATACATGCCTTTCCATGCCATGCCTTGTCTTTCCTTACCATGCCATGCCATGCCTTTCACTGTACTACCTTTCCTTCCCATGAAATGCCATGCCTTTCCATGCCATGACATGTATTTCCTTTCCTTGTCATGCCATTCCATGTCTTACCATGCCTTTCCATGACTTGTCATTCCATGTCATGCCATGCCTTACCATACCTTTCCATGACTTTCCATTCCATTCCATGTCATGCCATGCCTTGTCGTGCATTTCCTTTCCAAACCATGCCTTGCCTTTCCATGTCATGCCATTCCATGTATTTCCATGCCTTGCCTTTCCATTCCATTCCATGGCATGCCTTGTCTTTCCATGCCATGTCATTCCTTGCCTTGTCTTTCCATTCCATCCCATGCCATGCCTTACATTTCCTTCCCTTCCCTTCCCTTGCCATGCCATGCCATTCCCTTCCTTTCCATTTCATGCCTTTCATTTCCATGTCATGCCATGCCATGCCTTGCATTGTCTTTCCTTGGCATGCCATGTCACACCTTGCCATTTCATTTATTGCCTTGCCATTCCTTTCATTGCTTTCCCTTGTCATGCCATGCCATGCCTTGCCTTGCCATGCCTTGCATTACCTTTCCTTTCCATGCCATGCCATGCCTTGCCATGCCATGCCTTGCAATGCCATACCATGTCTTTCCATGCCATGTCTTTCCTTTCCATGCCATGTTATGCCTTGCCTTGCCTTGACATGCCATGCCTTGCCTTCTCATTCCATGCCATGTCATTCCATGCCTTGCCTTCTCATTCCATGCCATGCCATTCCATGCCTTGCCTTGCCTTGCCTTTCCATTCCATTCCATGCCATGCCTTGCATTACCTTGCCTTTCCATGACATGCCATGCCATGCCTCGCCATGTCATGTATTTCTTTGTCTAGCATTACAAGGTGTTAAATTGTCAAACATATGTAATAAACACTAAGAAAAACCCTAGTCCTGAAGATATTGCAAATAATTCTTATTGGGGTAACATAATGAGAGTGTAGGAGCCTCACTAGTTGCAATTCGGTTCCCAGGATCCAATGCAACCAACATTTCATCAATCTGAGTCTTGTTTTGATTTTTATCATGAGTTGCAACTTTCCTTCTCAAGCCATTCAGGGACATGTTGGCAATTTGGTCTAGGGGAATAAAATCCAAGATGAGAATCATAATGATTTTTTGTAATCTCTCACATGTCTATTTGGCTAAGGCCCACATGACCACGCTACCCACAATCATCTAACATAATTTTCTTTAAAATCGATCTCTTGTTTTAGAATTGGCACATGCCTCATTGAACAAAACCGTATTCCTAGAGATCTTAAAACAAACACTTTATAGGAAATGAAATGATAGTGGAGGATCCCCACTAACTGAAACTTGGTGTCTCAGATCCAATGCAACTGAAGGTTTTTCCATATGATTCCTTGTTTGAGTTTTATCGCAAGTTGCAACTCACCTCCTCAAGTCACTTAGGGTCATGTTGGAAATTTGGTCCAAGGGCATAAAATCCAAAATGAGCAGCATAACGGAGTTTTGTAAGCTCTCAGACCTATTTTTTTCCAAGGCCCATGCAACCATGCAACCATGCTACCCTTGATCACCCGAAACAATGTTCTTGAAAATTGACCTCTTGTTCAAAATTTGCACTATGCCTCATTGAGCAAAACCCTAGTCCGAAAGATCCTGCTACAAATTTTTTTCTGAGAAAGGAAATGATATTGTAGGGGCCCCACTAGCTGAAACTTGATTCCCTGATATAATGCAACTGATAGTTCATCCATCTGAGTCTTGGTTTGAGTTTTATCGTGAATTGTAAATTGCCTCCTCAAACCATTTAGGGACATGTTGGAAACTTGGTACAGGGGCATAAAATCTAAATGGAGAATCATAATGGAGTTTTGTAATCTCCCTCATGTCTGTTTGGCCAAGGCCCACATGAACACGCTACCCATAATCACCTGGCATAATGTTCTTGAAAATCGACCTCTTGTTCAAAATTTGCATTAAGCCTCATTGAGAAAAACCCTAGTCCCAAATATCTTGCAACAAATGTTTTTTTGTGAAACAGAATGACAGTGGAGGGGCACCACTATCTGCAAACCGGTTCCCCATATCCAATGTAACCAACATTTCTTCCATCTGAGTATCGGTTTGAGTTTTATTGTGATTTTTACTCAATCCATTCAGAGACATGTTAGTAATTCAGTCTTAGGGCATAAAATACAAATTAAGAATCATAACGTAGTTTTGTAATCTCTAGCACATTGTTTTGGCCAAGGCCTAGGATACCACACTATCCACAATCACCTAACAAAATGTTCTTTAAAATCGACCTCTTGTTCATAATTTGCACTATGCCTCATTGAGAAAAAACCTAGTCTCTGAGATCCTGTAACAAACTCTTTTCTAGGCAATGGAATGATAGAGAAGGGGCCACACTAGTTGAAACCCGGTGCCCCAGATCCAATGAAAACAATGGTTTGTCTATCGAAGTCTCAATTTGAGTTTTATTGTGAGTTGCAACTCACCTCCTCAAGCCATTCAATGACATTTTGACAATTTGGTCTAGGGGCATAAATCTAAATCGAGCAACATAACGGAGTTCCGTAAGATCCCACACATCTGTTCAGCCAAGGCCCATGTGACCATGCTACCCACAATAACCTGTCACACTGTTATTGAAAATTGACATCTTGTTCATAATTTGCACTATGCCTCATTGAGAAAAACCCTGGTCCAGGAGATCCTCCAAAAAACACTTTTTGGAAAACCAAATGACAACACAGGGGACCAGTAGCTGAAACCTAGTGCCTCAAATATAGTGCAACCAATGGTTCATCCATCTAAGTCCCAATTTGAATTTTATCATGAGTTGTATCAAACTTCCTTAAGTCATTTAGGGACATGTTAGCAATTTTGTCTAAGGGAATAAAATCCAAACCGAGCATCATAACAAAGTTTTGTAATCTCTCACATGTCTATTTGGACAATGCCAACATGCACACGCTACCCACAATCACCCAACACAATGTTCCTGAAAATTGACCTCTTGTTCATAATTTTCACTATGCCTCGTTGAGAAAAAACCTAGTCCTGGATATCCTGCAACAAATTCTTTTTCGGGCAACAAAATGATAGCAGAGGGGCCCCACTAGCTGAAACCTGATGCCATGGATCTAATGCAATCGACGGTTGGTCCATTTGAGTCTTAGTTTGAGTTATATCATGAGTTGGAACTCACCTCTTCAATCCATTCAGGGACATGTCGACAATAGACCTAGACCTAAACCATGAGCTATACCTAGACCTATATGATAAACTAGACCTACACCATTGCCATGACCTATACCATGGCCTAGACAATGGCAATACAAGACATGAAAAGGCAAGGCATATAAAGGCAATGTCTAGGTGTAGGTCTAGGTCTAGGTATGACAATGCAAGGAAATGCAATGCAAGCCAAGGAAAGACATGAAAATCCTAAGAAAAGATAGAGATGGCAAGGAAAGGAAAGGTCTAGGTCTAGGTATACATGTTATATCTTGTTTTAAAAGTTATTGAGTTGAAAGATTAGTTTTTATTTCTTTGATTTTAAATAAGGCCTTGAAGTTATGTTTTTTTTCATGGAATCCAAAAGAAATTATGGATCAATAGTATAATTAGACTAAACCATAAGGATGGAACATAAACCTATTTAGTGACATCCCTTTCTATTTAAATCCTATTAATTATGATAATCCATGTTTCACAACTATGAAGATACCTAAGATATATGAATAAAGGGAGCTTATGTTATGACATTGAAATTCTCATGCAAGTATTTTGTCTAATATAGATGGGATAACAAGTTGTAGAATCACATGCCTAATTAATCTTTTGATTGTAACTTTTAGGTACTAAACTTGTTCATTTAGTACAAGCATTATTTTTTCTAAACAAAAAAAAAGGTATGATACATGATTGCCATTATTTTTTATTAAATTAACTTGAAAACAAATTCTTTGTAAGGATGAAAATAACTATATTTTTACAAACAATTAGTTTTATGAATATCATAATGAAAGTACCTTTTAGATTAATTGTGGTTAGACAAGGAAAGACAAGGAAATGAAAGGAAAGAAAATGCATTGAAAGGAAATGCAAGGCATGGAATGACAAGTCAAGGAAGGCATGGCATGGAAATTCAAGGCAAGGCAAGGAATGGCATGGCATGGAAAGGTAAGGCATGCCATGGAAAGGAAAGGCATAGCATGGTATGGAAAGTCAAGGCAAGGTAAGGCATGGCATGGCATGGCATGACATGGAAAGGAAAGACAAGGCTTGGCAAGGCAAGGAGAGGCAAGGAAAGGCATGTCATGGCATGACAAGGAAAGGCATGGAATGATGTGGCATGACATGGCAAGGAAAGGAAAGGCATGACATGGAATGGCAAGGAAAGGCAATGCAAGGCAATGCAAGGCATGGCATGGAATGGCATGGAAAGGGAAGACAATACAAGGCATGACATGGAAAGGTAAGGCATGGCATGACATGGAAAGAGAAGGCATGGAAAGGAAGGGAATGTCAAGGCAAGGCATGGAATGGAAAGGCATGGCATGGGATGGAAAGGCATCGGATGGCAAGGCAAGGAATGGAAAGGCAAGACATGGCTTGGAAAGGAAAGGAAAGGAAAGGCATGGTATGGCATGGAAAGGCATGGCATGACATGGCATGGAAAGACATGGCATGGAAAGGTATGGCATGGGATGGAAAGGAATGGAAATTCAAGCCATAGCATGGCACAGAAAGGAAAGGAAGAGAATGGCATGGCATGGAAAGGAAAGGAAATGTAAGGAATGACATGGCAAGGCAAGGAATGGCATGGAAATACAAGGCATGGTATGGAAAGGAAAGGAATGACATGGCAAGTAAATGCATGGCATGGAAAGGAAATCTATGGCATGGAAAGACATGACATGGAAATGCATGGAATGGCAAGCAAAGACTTGGATTGGAAAGGAAAGGAAAGGAAAGGCATGGCATGGCATGGAAAGGAATGACATGGAATGGCAAGGAAAGGAAAGGAATGGCATGGAATGTAAAGGAAATGCAAGGAATGGCATGGGAAGGAATGGCATGGAATGTCATGGTAAGGTAAGGAAATGCAAGGCATGGCATGGCGTGGCATGGCATGGTATGGCATGGAATGGTAAGGCATGGCATGGAATGGCATGGAATTCAAGGCATGGCATGGCATGGAAAGGCAAGGCATAGCATGGAAAGGAAAGACATGAAAAGCTTGTCAATGTTTTATTGAAACCAGCACAAGAGACATAGCTAAATAAAATACAAACAAAGCTTATGAAGAAAAGGACGAGAGATTCAATATGGAAGAATGAGAAAATATATTCACACTAGTCAAATGAGCTAATCAATAATGAATAATACAATGAATGAGTGATACAAACTCACATAGGGAAAAACATTCCATAATTAATAAAAGTGAACAAATGGTGACCTCTAAGTGAACAAATGGTGAGCTCTACTTAGGAATGCATGCATGCATAATAGTGATGGTATAAAAATAGAAAGTCTAAAATATAACTACTTCAGTAAACTACCACTGAACTAGTGAGTCGAAAATAGAAATATCTCCAACACCCCCCTAAACATCACTATGGAGTAACAAAAAATGGGTCCCGACAACTAGGCCATATTAGGTACTCATGTACAATGAAACTAATGAACACTAAAAAAAAATGAGGAAAGAGGGAAAACCACGTGGGAACAAAATCCCCCCTCAAAAGACAATGCATCGAAAGAAGAAAAGGAAGTTTCTAGGAAATTGTTTTCTTCACTCCAAGAAGATCCTGCAAAGTCTGAAACTTCATTCTAGTGAATGTCTTGGTGAATATGTCAAAAGTTTTTTTAGAGGAAGGACAAAACTGCAAATCAATGATCATGTCATGTACTAGATCTCTGATGAAATGCATGTGGACCTCAATGTGTTTGGTTTTTTTCTACTGTGATGGATCTATGCAAGATATTAATGTACTATGATTGTCACACCATATGACAGTTGGACAGTGAAACTGAATATCCAACTCACTAACAAAGTGTTGAATCCAAAGTACCCGAATGACACAATTGACTACTCCTCTGTACTCAACCTCTGCGGAAGATAAGAAATGGTTGATTTCTTCTTACTTGATTAACAAATAGGGCATGACCCCAAACTAAGAGTGTACCCAGAAGTGGACTTCCAATTTGTGCCATCACCATCCTAATCTGAATCTGTGAAGCCTATGATATCTAATGCACAATAAGCTGCATAGTGAATCCCATAACTCAAGGTGCCCTAAACATATCTGCGGATGTGATTGGCATCCTTCCATTGTAGATCATGGGGCTCCTACATGTATCTGGAAAATGCTTCTACTACATATGAGATATCCAGACGGGTGTGGGTGAGATACAAAATACTCCCCACCAACTTTTGATACAAAGTGTTGTCCACTAATGGTGTATCCCCACCATCCTCAAGTCCGATCCCAGATAAGAAGGGTGTAGTTGTAGAATTATAGTCTATCATGTGGAATCTATCCAAAATATACATGTCATACTTAGCCTGAGAAATTTTGATGCCAGAAGCATCATGACTAATATCAAGACCAAGAAAGAAGTGAAGTGGACCCATGTCCATCATAGAGAACCTGTCATGAAAATTATCTTTGACTACAACAATGGTTGAAGTATATCTACCAATGATCAAAATATCATCAACATAGAGTACTAAAATCATCAAAGAGTCAGTAGTCATCAACATGTAAACATTGTAATCAGATTTAAATCTAACAAAATTATGTGAAAGCAGATAAGAATCCATCTTTTCATACCATGCTCTAAGTGCATGCTTGAGGCCATAGAGTGACTTCTTCAATCTGCATACTAAAGATGACTTTTGAATGAAGCCCTTTGGTTTCTCTGTGTAGATCTCCTATGAAATATCACCATGAAGAAAATAATTCTTCACATCCAACTAGTGAACATCCCATCCTTTGGTTGTTGCAATGGTTGGAATCAGGCGAATGGAGTCCATCTTTGCTACAGGAGAAAATGTCTCATCATAATCTATCCCATGAATATGCTGAAATCCTTTTGCATATAATCTTAACGTGTACCTTATCACCTAACCATCTTATTCTCTCTTGGTCCTATAGACCCATTTTCATCTGACAAGTTTACTCCCTGGTGGAAGCAGAACCAGATCCCAAATCTGATTCTCTAGGAGTGAATCATACTCCTATTGCATGGCTGCTTCCCATATTGTATTTCCCACAACCTCATTGTAGATATTCAGATTGGATTATTGAACAATATAACAATGCATGGGAATCATTGGTTCAGAATATGAAAGTACATGAGAAGGATCCTCATGCTAATATTGAGTCATCCTCGAATCCAATGGAATCCCTACAAGGTCGCCTATTGCCTGAAGTGTGGATTGTTCCCACTTGGGCATCTGTTGAAGCTCTGGAGCTAGCTCTTCATCTGGTTGTACTACCTTCTCAAATCCATGTACATAATCCTATGAATATAAGTCAGAATATGTAGCATATGATTGTATGGAATCATCATATTTGATGTCTAGAACTGATGGAAGCACATGAGTATCTGCATGTTGCACTGGTGGTGCATGCAAAGGACTCTCTTCAAACTAAAAACTGCACTCAATGATGAGCCAATTTGTATAGGGATTCATCAACCTGTACCTCTTCACATCATTTGGATATCCCACAAAGATGAAAGGTGTTCTCTATGGATATAATGTTTTCCTCTTTTCAGATGGAATATGGGTCCATATGCGAGATCCAAAGATGTGGAAGTGTGTGACATCTAGTTTGTCACATATCCAAGCCTCAAAAGGTTTCATGTACTCAATATATCTATGAGGTGATATGTTCTATACGTAATCAACATAGTTAAGTGCCTCGGCCAAAATCTTGGAAGGAAGAGACCTTGCATGCAACATGAAATGGGTCATCTCCTTGAGAGATATGTTCTTCCTTTGATCAACTCCACTATGTTGTGGAGTGTATGGAATTATATGTTGCAACTAGATACTCCCCCCCATTGCCTGTATGTAGGATATTGATCTTCTTCCCAGTTTGTGTCCCTACTAGAGATTTGAAGTCTTTGAGATGATAAAAAACTTCATACTTTTTTCTGAGAAAATAAACCCAAGTATAGCGTGAGTAATCATTAAAAAATGTGAGGACATATCATTCTTTTTTGATAGACGGATGTGAAAATGGAACCATGAGATCAGTGTGAACAATCTCCAAGGAAGAGGAGGCTCTCTTTTCCTTCCCTTTTTAAAACTTTCTTAAAGATGATTGCCAAGAATACATCCTTCATAAACCCCTTTGGAAAAGTGAATGTATGGCAAGATATTGACCATTCCTTTCTTGGAAATTCATTGCATGTACCTAAAATTTAAATGACCAAATCTCTCATGCCATACTCTCCTACTATCATCAACATGTGTAAGTAGTAAATATGAGTCATGGTAAAAAAACTTAGTGAATTTATACAACCTTTATTTGTGATCTACCTCACCAATTGAAATAATGGAATTGCCATGCATGTCAAGTACAAAAACTAAATATGATGTGAATTCAAACTGTTTACCTGTTTGAGTGATATGATAAACTGAGAGTAGATTTATATAAATATTTGGAACATGCAAAACATTCTCAAAACTACCATTAGAGAGTCTCACTCTTCCCTCTCCTGCTACTTCCACTAGAGTATCATCACCCATGAGAATAGGGGGTCTTGAGCATGAAATCAAAGAAGTAAAGACTTCCTCTTTGGCTTCCATATGATGTGATGCGTAAAAATATATAATCCATGAATCAGGTGAGGAATTAATTGCAACAAGAGAATGATGATTACCTTTCTTAGGAGCATGATCTTCTTCCTTCTTCTTCTTTTCTCCTTTAGGAATGAATTTTGCAAGGTTTTTATGTTGAAGTACATGTGCCATAAGACCGATTTTCTTCTTCATTCATGTGGATTCTTCATTATTTGGTTTATTGCAATAAGTGCACTACTTTCCCTTGTTCTTATTCTCTTTGGAATTTGAAGAGTCTTTGGAACCTGAAGAATCCTTGAAGGGTTTGGAATATCCCTCATTTTCTTTCTATTTTTCCTTTCCTTTTTGTTTGGATTTATAATTGGATGAACTTGGTTTGGAATATCCCTCCTTTTCTTTCTATTTCTCCTTTCCTTTTTGTTTGGATTTTTGATTGGATGACCTTTTTCCATCTTGAATGATGAGTGCATTTTCTTTCGGTTCCTTAATTAGACCCATCTGAATGATTTTTTCCTACTCATGTGTGAGATAATCAACAAACTACTCCATGGTAGACATCTTCCACTTTGATACCAAGAGATATCTGCCAGAATGGAAAGTAGAGACATAGACAACATATTATGGCCCTATCTTAGCCAATATTGTTAGGATAAGTTGGTACACTTATTTAGACTTATCAATACTACAATATTATAATCTCAATATCAAATATTTAAACTTGGTAAAGAAATCTTGTATATTATCAAAACTTTTAGGATCCAAGGTATTCAACTCTACCTCAAGCATATGACCTCTCATGTCATCCTACTTTCCAAAGATACTTTCCAAGGTGGTCTAGATCATGTTTGGAGTCTTTCATGTGGAAAGATGAAACCATAAATCAATTGAAATTAATTCAAGAAGAATTCACGTGGCCTCATCCTTACTGTTCTCCCATCGGGTCTTCTCAAGCACTACTATAGGTTCTGTTTCTGTTGCCATCGTCAAATTGTACAATCATTTCCTTTTGAGTTGGAATTCAGCCTTTGAATTACATTCAAAATAATTGTACGGTGTAAGAATTATCATCAAATTTGAATGAATAATTAGCATTGTATCCATCCCTCTTGTTGGTGTTGAAAAACCCTAAAAATTTACTTTCAATTTGCAAGTGAAAATTTTGAGAAATCACAGCAAAAAGGGTAATTTTGAAGGTTGTCGCACCCTATTCAAGAATGTAGTTCGACACTGGCCTAGGTGTCACACTCTAGCAATGGAAAAGTTGCAACATTGAGGTGAAATGAGAAGGGAGGGTGCGACGCAACCCAAAATTTGAAATTTATTAAGTATGCCTATGACTGTCACACCTTTCGATAGGGAGAGGGTGCAACACTTTTCTAGTGTCACACTTTTTGGAAGGGAGAGGCTGCGACACTATCAGATACACGGATTACACTCACCAAAACTATGATTTCCCTCTTCTCTATATTGTATGGCTTGCTCCAAGTAGATCAAATTTGATACCATGTCAATGTTTCATTGAAACATGCACAGGAGATCTAACTAAAGAAAATACAAACAAATATGATCAAGAAAAGGATGAAATATTAAATATGGAAGAATGAGAAAATATATTCACACTACTCCAATCAGATAATCAATAATAAATGATACAGTGAATGAGCGATACACACTCTTATAGGGAATAACATTCCATAATTAAGAAAAATGAACTAACAATGAGATCTTCTTAGGAATGCATGCATGCATAATAATGATGGTCTAAAAATAGAAAGCTAAAATAGAGCTACTCCATTAAACTACTATTGAACTAATGAGTCGAAAATAGAAATATCTCCAACAAAGCCAAGGCATGTCATGGCAAGGACAGGCAAGGAAATGCATGGCATGACATGGCATGGGATGGCAAGGCAAGGAAAGGGATGGCATAGAAAATCATGGCATGGAATGGAAATGCAAGGAAAGGCATGGAATGGGAAGGCATGACATGGAAAGGAGAACACACTTCATTGGATGGAAAGGAAATTTTTGATATAAAGTTAAGTCATATGTCACTAAAAATAAAATTATTTCTTGGGATAAGAAATGTTCCTTTTTTGTGATGCTTGTTTCATTGCAATCCACATTTTTATTTAAATTTTTCCTTGCACAATGTTATGGAAAGATATATATTTATTGTTGTATAGGTTAAATGGGAATCTACATGGAAAGGCATGCAAGGGGGGATAAGTATATTTTAGATCATAGTTTTGTTCTAGGGATTTGTAAATGTAACAACCTATATTTTGGCCTTAGAATGCTAGAACTTTTATTTTTACTTATCTTGGTGATTCATTTCCTAATATTTGTTGGGTTTAGTTAGAATCATATAGACATTGGATATGTATACATATGGATATATTTATGTGTTTCAGGATATTATTTTGATTGTTATATTTTTATGATGATGATAGTTTTGTGATTTGTTTAAAACGTCAAATTGAAATGTGGAACTTTGGTATGTGGATACTAGTTCATAATTGTGTATAATAGATGCAAGGCATCATGTAAATAAACACACCTTTCTTAATTGAACATTAATACAGATCAGGATTCTCATATGAAATGTGTAATGTATATGCATATATATGAGCTATGCGATATCAAAATGACTATAGGATTGAGCTAACCAAGGCATGACATGGCATGCCAAGGCAAGGCATGTCATGAAAATTCAAGGAAAGGAAAGGCAAGATATGGCAAGGAAAGACATGACATAGCATGGCATGGAAAGGAAAGGTAATGCAAGGCATGACATGGAAAGGAAACACATGGCATGCCATGGTATGACATGGAAAGGCAAGACAAGACATGGAATGGAAAGGAAAGGCATGGAAATGTATGGCATGTCAAGGAAATGCATGACAAGGAAAGGCATGCCATGGCAAGTGAAGGAAAGGAAAGAAATGGAATGAAAAGGAAAGGCATGGAAAGGCATGGCATGAAAAGTCAATAAAAGGCATGGTAAGGCAAGGCATGGAAGGGAAAGGCAAGGCAAGGGAACACAAAGCAAGGCAAAGGAAAGATAAGGCTATAAAAGCAAGGAAATAAAGGGAAAGGAAAGGAAAGGCTAGGAATTGATCACATACTTTGTTGTGGATTCCCCATCCACTTGGCATCTCACACATTCATCCATGGAGTTGGATACCTTGGAATTCAAAAATGTGGAGTGGTTGCATGCATGCACATTCTTGGAGGGTACATTCCATGTGGACACTTGGAATTTGAAATTGGCTTGATGCCTATTTTTGGTGGTCTGTCCGCTTCATGAGAATTATTTGGTGCATACCACTAATATTTTTGGATGAGGGAGAATTACTTTGGAGAGGCTAATGTCCACATGTTGTAACATTGTCAACCATGGATTGAGGAGAAATATAACTAATTCATTATTATAATATTTATTTGGCTTTTCATGGAGTTAATTAGAAAATAATAATATTTTATTGTATAAGAGAAGAGAGTCTATAAATAATAGTTCTCTCTCTCCATTGTAAAGGGTAGATAATTTGGGTATTTAGGAGCTCTCCTTGTTGGCTACATTGTACAACATTTTGGAAATCTTAATGGAGAATTTGATGTATATTTTCATTTGATGTGAGAATTTATTGCGCACTCATATTTTATGTGTTGATTTTGTATTAAGAAACCCTTGTAACATGTTGTGATTTCTATTATAATGAACCATGCTTCATTTTGGATAGATTAATGTGAGATTTCAACTCTCTTAGTTCTATTGTTATTTTGTTATTCTACATGATTGTTATTATTGGTTCATGGAGTCTTAACTAGGATGTTTCTTCAGTATTTTGTCAAATTTAGGTAATGAGAACCATTAATTGTGTATGGATTTAGCACTTAACAATATTTTCCACCATAAGATATTTTTTAATATGTAACACAAGTATTTATAATAATTTTAGAAAAATAAACTAGTCTTACTTACATAGAGTTCATTAACACTTTAAAAAGTAGTTAATCAAATTAAATAAATTCATACATCCATACACATAAAATTCATACAATTGTCAACATAAAATGTAGAAACAATGAGATTCATAAAAAACGTGCCATGAAATATATATATATATATATTCAACATCGTCTAAATTGTAATTTTTTTACAAAATTACACCTCATACCCAATATACAAAACAACATCAAGTGCCCTAACATAAAAAATAGCCATATGGTGGTCTAGATACACAATGGCAGTTGTTGGTCACTCATTGACCACTGCCACCCTTGCCACCCTCAAGAGCATCCTAGAAATTGATCTTTATTCTCTTTCTCAAAGAAGAACCTCGAGTGGTTTTGGGCCTAGGCATGGTTCATCACTTCAGAGACTGCACAAAGAAAAAAATATTATTATAAGTATTTTTCCACAATGAATTAAAAGACTTACAAAATGATACTTTGTAATTCAACATAAGAAAACTCATTGTGGATGGTACAAAAAACCGTGAGGGTGTTACCATCCTTCGTGACCCTACTATCTCAATGATGCCACCCTGCATTAGCTACAAGGATCAAATCATGAAATTTAAACAAATATGCATAAAATCAATTCCAGTCATGATACATAAAAATTTATCATCAACATATTATCTCACCATGAATATCTCGGGCCTTGATGGAGATTCGCTAACAGGTGGAGTGCTCGGATGTACAACCTTATCTGAGGCAACCTCTACTGTGGTATCCATGGTGGATGACACATATGGAGATGGTGGTGAATTTATCAAATGTAACACATACCTGTGTATGGGGTAGACTGATTGAGTAGGTTTCCTCTACTGCTACATCAATGATGGAGACAGACACTGATGGATCCATGGACATAGAGGGTCTACTACATGGGCATAGAAAATACAAAACAATATATATACACAAAATAATATATAAATATATAACAATGAAGCACATAGAGATGGTTAATATACTAACCTCCTCCATGAAGGTACATTGTTCACTAGCCTCAGTAGGCCCATATAAAGTATACCCACAACTCGAGCATCTTTGAGGTTCATATGGACAATTTCTATGTCCATGTTCTCTCTCCTCACTAACCTTTAATGTATGGGGTGAAGCTCTAACCCCTCTATCAGTGTCATCGACAGACACCTCTTGTCGAGATAGTGCAACAAATCTACGATGTTCCACTAGGATTCAAGTCAATGATGATATATCTACATGTACCTATTGCAAGCTCTCTACAACAAGAGGATATTGGGAAGGGGGGGACAAGGACCTAACATGGGATCACTCCTAACATGATCTCATTCCTATGTGAACCTTTGAACCACCCCTTAAAACTCACTCATGTCGAAGTAGTTGACATGCCAACCCAAAATAAATTCATCCCATAATTTTCGCAAAAAATATAAAGGAACCTCCCTATTATTGCAAGGAGGTTTATCAAATACCATGTACCACCTATCCATCCATTTTTAAATAATTTGTGGGTGGACACACCAATCAACGAAATTGTGTTTCTTTTTCATAGGAGGTTGTTTTCCAGATCGAGGATTAATAAAAATACACATCAGTTGTTGTTTTGAAATACCTAAGTCTCTAAATTAGTTTTTGTCTAATCCAGTGATGTAATACTCAAAAATTCTTTCCCTATATTCATAAATAGAAGCCAATTACCCTTGGGCACTTGCAATGGACCTCACATTGGTGTCCAATGAAGTGGCCATGGAATCTTTCTTTGGTTCTCTCATGCCCTATAATTTATTTACAAGATTTCTTAATGTAGCCAACTCCTCATTAATTTGGGTGTTTATGTTGGGTGGTTGTGGTGGGTTGGGGTTTTCCTTGCCTTGGTCTATTAGTTTGTGGTTTACATTGTCTCCGAGTTCAATTTTATAATATATGATGCAATTTAAAAAAGAAATTTAATAAGTGGACTTATGACAAAGATATTAAAAATAACAATTTAATTTTATCCCAACAAAATAATTAACATAATTTTGTGTAAAACGATGAAAAACTATGTGTTATCTTTACAATGAACTTGAAAAAAACCTATACAAGATTAGTGAATTTTTGAAAGGTTTACATTCAAGTATTAATTATGTGTAGTGAACTTTGCTAATATTTGTTCAATTCCATTGGGATTTACATCCATAACCCATGACTAATTGTTTTATATTTTCACAAAGCCAAGAGAGGAAATGACAAAAAATCAACAACACATTTCTTGTAATGGACACGGTAGCAAGATCCTAGGATTTTCTCTTCCTCTATTTGTCTTCTTTTCTTGCTCCAATTGGGAAAATCATGAGGCACAATGTGAAAATGAGCATAGAACACTCCCACAGTCCCTTAAACATCGGGCACAGTAGGAACACGTGCACGAGCCTTGCCAAGCCTATATGATTAAGAATGTGTGTGCGTTCCTGAGAATGCACACACATTCTTGCAAGTCATTATTCCTTCTAACCCCCTTACCACTTTTTCATCCACCAACTTTGTGCACAAACCCCACTATGTATTTACCATGCTCACTCTTGACCTCGCTTATACCCTAAAAACTATTTGCGTGCACCATCGACCTGCTTGGCCCTCCTAGAATGGATCTAGAGGGGTGAGGCCAACTCCTTATATTCCCTTATTTGAGGCCTAATCCCTTGTAAAACTACCACTGAATCCCTTCTCCTATGGATTTGTGAAGAAAATCAATTATATTCCTAAAGTTATCCTGTTGTCGGTTTCCTTATGCCTAAAAGCTTTAGCCTTTACTGAACATGGATTGATAGAATAGTTCACAGGGCCTTGGACCACCCCTCAGGTAATGGATGTGTGGATGAAAAATAATGGGATGGCCCCGATCAAAGGAAAACTCAATTACTACTTTTACAGTAAAGGGTTTTATACTTCTCTTTTTGAATTTACCACTTTTAAAGTAGAGGATTTTATACTTCTCTTTTTGAACAAAAAGAAGATAGGGATCCGGTCTTTCACATTGAAATATACTTCATGGGTCCAGGAGGCATGTACCTAAATCATTTAACTATATATTTTGATCAGAATTGGATGTCCCTTTGTCTGTTCTGGTTTGGGTGCACTTTTCCCATCTCCCTATTCATTGCTTAAAAAATGACTCCATAACTTCAATCTAAAACACGTTGAGTAAATATATTGATAGGTTGGAACCAAGATCAGGGACATATTCTTGTGCAATGATATTTGTCGAAGTGGATATCAAGAAAGGACTTCCAAAAGAAGTGGCGTTCAAATTTGAAAAACTATTCAGATGTAAAGAAACTGGATTATGAACAACTTACATTCAAATGTGAGACCTGCCACGAGTATGGACACTTTTCCAAAGGCTATAATAAATCGGTGCCAACCTATAATCCTTCTGAATATCAAGAGAAATGGAAACAATTCAGTAAATACAAGTCATTATATCCTCAAGATCTATACATAGGGCCCAAACAACTACAAAGAAAACTATGTCCCCTCCAACGCAAAGGTAGATCTCGAGCCCTACCATGTCTCAGTTTTGGTAAATTGATTCTTCTTTTTAGTCCCTACAAAATTCAGAGAGAAAGTAACTTGTATGGTCAAAACCCTCTCAAAATATATTTGAATTCCTTTCATAATAGAATCTGAACACTTCCCTGATGAGGCCAACAAATTATTGAACATTGAGCTTGCAAAAGAAGTTAGAAATCAAGATAACATTACTTTTTTTCCTCGGATTTTTCCAATACTTTGTCCAACCATTATATGTAGATTCATAGCTTGAAGTATTAGTTTCCACTCCCAACCCTCTCTCGGGAAACTCCCCTTTCCTGTAACCTTTACCTTCCCTCCCAATGCCCCAAGTGGAATGACTACAAGGAAAAAGGCACATTAGGCAGAGTCTCAATAAGAACAAGGAGCAGACGAAGAAAAACTCCCAAAGAGAGGTAGAAAGTTGAACAAAGAAATGAGGAAGCAATAAAGGAGAAAATTTTGGGAACTGAAATGTCAATCGAAAGTGTATGGGAGAAGAAAAAAAGAAAGATAACGAAGAAAAGGCTAGGGAAACAAAGGTCATCATAACCACAACATGGTGGAGGCTAAAAGACTACATTAGTTAAATAATGAAAGTAGTCTCCTAGAGTCATAGACATATGTGTAATAGGTTCAAGGAAGAAGAAATTAGAGATTTAATCAAATCTAAATAGCCAACCATAGGCCTCTCAGATCTAGAGTGTGCAGACTCACTCAGCGCATTACAATTGAAAATAACGAATGGTACAATACTTCATCGCTGAACACTCAAAACTTATTGCGTTGTTCCAAACTACACAGTAGACTGGGAGATGTGATGATAACACTTAATAAAACATTTTTTTCATAAATTCAACCCTGTGATACTCTTAACACATAAGCTCACAAACACAACGGAACTCAAAAATACTCATGAATATGTCAACACACAAAATACTTAATATATATGTTGTCAAATTGAATGTTGCGCGCTATTACAAAATACAATACAGTGCAGAGCTTCGTCTCCAACAACTTCTGCACACTTTCAGAACCAAATCTTGTGCTCTTAGACTTCTTTGAGTCCTTACAAATATTTTGTTGTTTCTAACTATCAACTAACACCCTATATCAACTACTTACATACTCAGACATGTATATGAAGATAGATACTTCCTGTAGAAGCTAACCGACTCAAACAATTAAGACGATAATAACTTCGACTGACTCTATTTGGAAAACATAGCTCGAAAAAAGATAAAAGATCGACTCATTAATAATATTCATGCTTATACTCATTCTTGTTGTGTCTGACTGAGTAAATTCTCTTCTTTCCCATGACAGACAGATTCGACATAAGTGTAAAGCGCATAATTAATATTTCCAACACTCCCCCTTAATTATAAGTAGGTGGAATTACAAAACACAAAATTTACATCAAAAACTTAAGTTGACCTAAAATTTCAAATGTTTGTGACTACATCGACTCTTAAACTACTACACAGATTCTGAAATGCATCCCTTGCCAATGCTTTTGCAAATATATTTACAATTTGTTCTTTAGACCTGTAAAATTCCAAGCAAATTTATTTGTTATTCACAAATTCTCTGATAAAATGATACCTTGTGTCAATGTGCTTAGTTTTCTTGTGAAACACGTGATTCTTGGATAACATGATAGCGGATTTGTTATCACAAAACACTGTAGTTGATTCTTTTTGTTCCTACAACAAATATTTTAACATTCTTCTCATCCAAACACCTTGACAAGTTGCACTTGTAGTTGCAACATACTGATCTTCAACTGAAGAAAGAGTCACAATGGATTGTTTCCTTGATTCCCATGACACTATACCTGTTCCAAAATGAAATGTGTACCCAGAGGTACTTTTCCTGTCATCTATATTTCCTCCAAAATAATTGTCAGTGTATCCTACAAGTCTAAAATCTTCTGAATTAGAGTACATAATTCCAAAGTCTTTTGTTCCATTTACATATCTCAGAATTATCTTACATGCCTTCCAATGGGATTATTTTGGATTTTCCATGAACCTTGAAATCAAGATTACTCCATACATAATATTAGGTCTTGTTGTTTTCAAATACATAAGGATACCTACCAACCTTTTTAACAAAGTGGGATCCACTCTAGATCCTTCATCTTCCTTGCTTAACTTCAATCCTGTTATGACAGGTGTTGGGGATGCTTTGGAATTTATCATGTTGAATATTTTCAAGATTTCATGTGCATATTTAGATTGTGAGATAAATATACCAGATTTATACTGGTGAACTTCAATACCCAGAAAATATGTCATATGCACTAAATCACTCATTTCAAATTTATCCTTCATGACTAAGTTAAATTCTTCTATGTCAAAATCACCTGTAAAATTAAAATCATATACATATAGGAAAACAATCAACATATTACCTTGTTGATTGGATTTGATGTACAACATTGGTTCACAATCACTTATTTGAAATCCATTTTGAGTGAGATAGGAATCTATATGAATGTACCAAGATCTAGGAGCTTGCTTTAATCCATACAGTGCCTTCTTCAATCTGTATACTTTATTTTCTTGTCCTGAAATTTCATAGCCTTATGGTTGTTCCACATATACTTCTTCTTCTAAATGTCCATTCAAAAATGTTGACTTTACATCCATTTTATAAACATGCCATTTATTTTTTTCAATAATGGCCAACACATTTGTGACTATGTCCATGCGCGCAACTAGCACAAATGTTTCATTGAAATCTATTCTTGGTTGTTGTGTAAAACCCCTTGCAACTAACCTTTCCTTGTGCTTTTGCACATTTCCATCTGCATTTTCTTGGATTTATAAATCCACTTGACACTTTTCACATCCTTGTCCTCAAGTACATCTACCAATTTCCATGTCTGATTACTCTCTATACATTTAATTTCTTCATCCATGGTTTGTGCCCATACATCATCCTTGACAACTTCTTCAAAATTCAATGGATCATCTATTTGTGAAAACAAAGAAAAGATTGAAAAATAATTTGTTGTACCAACATTGTAGATGTCGCATAGACTTCTTGTCTTCCTTGGTAGCATACCTTCTAATGTTGGATCTGGATATGTAAAACTACTTGGACTATGTTGTGAGTGGGAAATCCCTCTACGGACTAGCACTTAGGGTTTATTATGCATGCAGAAAAGACCTAAAGAATCCTACTTTCTACCATCATCCCGGACCTAATCCCCGTTATTCTTAAGAAAATACGTAGTTAAGAAGATCAAGTGAGCATACCTTATTTCGGGCTTTTGATATCGATCCTTCTTCACGCTTGATCACTCTTTGACTCCAGCTCTCCTCCCAAGGCTGACATACATTCACACAAGACAAAAAAAGAATGACACATGCATTTGATCTATAGATTAATGGGTTAGAGAGTCAATCAATATGTATACAATAAACTATGAAAACCTCATATGGTGGGACAAGAAAAGTATTTATGTATTATTAACTTCAAAAAATCAACTTACAATGATGAAGTCGGCCACTACTCCGTGAACTTGATCCTGGGATCCTCTTCAACTGTCCTCCAAATTATTTTCTCTATATTTCTCTTTGCACAAGGATGGCTAAAGGGTTGGGACAAAGGGAATGTGCAATCGGGTATAGTTTCTTTACTATGATTCTCCTCTTCCAAATGGGACCCCTAACCCTTCTTTTATAGGCTAGAATAAGATAGGTATTTGGTCGAACCCTCGGCCATGCATGGCCGGAAGGTTTAGTTAACTCACCCAAAGTTGTGTGTTCCATCAACAACTTTCCTTTTTTCGTGCTTTTGTAGGTACACACAGGTTGTCTTGGGTCAGCTAGCGTGTACACGCGTGCAATAATAGAGCAGGGCACGTGGGCCTTTATGAAATGTGTTTTTAAGAAGAGTTGTTCAACAATGTTTTGGCAAAGAAGGAATCCGAGATGGCCTGATGCCAGGTAAGCCTGTTTGGTGAAAATTAGGTTTATAACATATGCCCCCTAATTTTTGAGGTTAGAAGAGCATTTGATGGCCGAAATACATTAACAATCTTCACCAATGTGTCGAACAAGTGAGCCTAAGGACCAAAAATCGGGAGGTGTCGTCTTCAAACATAACAATTGTCTCACCAAGGTGGGCATACCCATGCTTGGGACAAAATAAAATCATGGGTACCAATCAAATACACTATAGATCCATGTCATATAACTATATAAAGGGTAGCCGTGAACAATACACATCGGAGCTACATCTCAAAATAAAAAATATATACTTGTAGAGTATCCATCTTCTTAGAAGATACTAAGGCCTAATGGTTGAAGATGAGGTCTTCAGAGCTCGAGAAACAACTTATAAATCTTCAAAACTTGGGTAGGAGTGTAATATGAGTGTACGACTTCACTACCTAGAGGTCTTCGATGACTCGTCGGTCATGGACTAGAGAATCTTGATGATCAGACTAAAGGATTCATTGATTTTGAACAAAGACTTGATTGGACATTCAGGATGGTCGGGCATGAGGGAAAGAGACAAACTGCAGAGGGGACAACTCAGGCTTGGTAAAAACTTCCCTTGGACAATAACACGACAAATGAAGAGACTCGGGAAACATGGCACTAACATATGTTTACGAGGCAGGAGGCAACACAAACTCTCCATATGTTTGGAAGAATAACCAAATGGAGGAGGACACAACTCTATGTAGCGAGGACAGCTTCATAAGGTTGTATTAAATCCCAGATTTTGACAAACAAATGGAAAGATGTGCTTTATCCAAGGGCGACTCATTATGCTGCCAATAAAGAAAATACTTTTCCCTTCCTCTTTTTGGGGTATATTTGATTTTTTTTCTTTTTCAATAATTTTGGAAAAAGAATAAAAGAATGTTACATTACAAAGGAGGAATGAGTGTTGCAAACATACAAGTTCAAGGCATAGGGACAAGACTGATGTTCAGAGTAAGGACACTAGGGAAAAATCCTCTAGGGGCCAAAGGTGTCAACACGTAGAGGCAAAGTGCTATAGGGATTGCATATAAGACATGCTTCAGATGGTTCAGTTGAGAGCAACATGGAGCCGGCATTAGACCAAATACGCAGGTATGAAAATGCGGTTAACAAAACACACAATGGTAACATCCTTCGATGTAGGTTTAACGATCCCAGAGAAGGAAAGCTCAATGGTTTTTCATATTTAGAGAGTCTGAAAAAATGTAAAAGGAGGCTCCATTGGGGTACCTTTTTTGAAGGTAGTCTAGTAAGTTCGAAAAAGGGGTAAACTAGCACCGAAAAGACGTCTATTCAAAACCATTTTAATGAGTGTGATAAATACAAGATCACTCAGCCATTTTTTCATTTTTAAGGAGTCTGAAAAAAGATTAACTATGGACTCCGTCAGGAATGTTCTTTGGACAAGTTTAACGAGTGTGAAATAATAAGGTCACTCAACGATCTTTTCAATTTTAGGGAGTCTAAAAAGAGCTTAACTATGGACTCCATGGGGGTTCCTTTTTCGTAGATTTAGTCCCTCAGGTTCGAAAAAGGGTTAAAATTATACCTGAGGGTACTCTCTCGAGAACTGAAGTTCTTTAGAGTATACCTTTGTTCGTACAGTTGACCGTCTGGATCGAAAAAGGGGTAAACTACCGTCGGATAGACGTGACTTCAAATTTTAGTTTAACGAGCATGAAAGGCCACAATATCGCTCGACAATATTTTCATGTTTAGAGGGTCTGAAAAGGGATTAAAAGAATACCCATTATGTCTTTTGGGAGTCCTAAGGGTGAGGTCAAGAATGAAAAGGAATCATGCAAATGAGGCTCAAACTCGTAATCAGGAAAAACTACAAGGACTCTCGAGCCTACAGTGATTAAAGACAGCATGGACACCATAATGCAACTAGGATCTACTTAGGGAATCCATGTTCTGGTAAGCTCTACCACCAACTCGCGACACTTATAAATAAAAAATGATGGTTCTATGTCACAATATGATGGGATTGATCCTATGGAAAAGGGATAAAGACAATGAGATACAAAAGTCAGGGTGTCACCTAAGCATATACCTCCGGAAGATAATAACTAGCCTCGAGGTGTAAAAATTACCCAAGTTGTGGAGGCAAGCCTCCGAGTGTGCTGGCTAGCACCATCTGCGTACCAAATGAACACCTCAGATTCACTTGACATTTGCCACAGTGACGAAAGATAACATCAAAAATGACACGTCCATAATACTAAAATAAACTAGAAAGTAATAGTACAAAGACTATACATATGTTACAAAAAGTTACCCATGGTGACCTACCTATGAGTAATACTTCTTGAGGTAGAGCCCATTTCTAGGCTCTGTCAAAGCATTCCCTTCAAATTCAACTAGAAGATAAGTGCCCTTTTTTAGAACCTCTTTTATGATGAAAGGTATGAACCACATGGGTTTGAATTTTCCTACCCTCAGGGGGTGCTTATCTTGGTCATAAACCAGGACAAGGTCGCCTTCAGAGAAAATATGAGGACGAACGGGCCTATCATACTGACACTTGAATTTATGTTTGTAAGCCTCGTTGGCCAGGGCTGCATCACAACACTACTCATTGAGATGCTCAAGATATAATAATCGTTCTTCAAATGGAGAAGTATCTGGAAATAATTGTACTACCAACTTTAGGGACAGGATCTGACATTCGATAGGAAAGAATGCTTCCAACCCGTAAACGAGTTGAAAAGGTGAGAAACTAGTTGCAATATTAACAGACATTCGGTAAGCCCATAATGTCGAGTATAACATCAAATGCCAATTTGACTTGGCTGAGTTGATCGTTCATTGTACGATGGTCTTAAGAGATTTATTTACAGCTTCCACCTGGCCATTTGCTTGGGGGTAGTAGGGTGATGAATTTTCTTTCCATAACCCAAGCTTTGATGTTAAATCGGTCATCATCTAGTTTTGAAAGTGACTGCCATGGTCAGTGACAATATCTCTCGGGATGCCGAACCTTGCTATTATCCGGTTGAATAAAAAGAGAGTCGCAGTCTCTCCATCATCTTTAAATGTTGGCATAGATTCGACCCACTTCGTGAAGTAGTCTACAAATATGATGATATAACGGTGCCCCCTTGTTGAAGGAGGGTTTCATGTAGTGTAATCCATCCCCCACTTGGTGAAAGGACCAACTATGATGACAGGAAACATGGAAGTGGGATGTGCCCTCATCTTCTGAGAGAATATCTAGCACGGCTGGCACTTCTTGACCGATTCGATACAATATTTGATTAGTGTTCGCCATAAGTAACTTGCTCATAGGGATTATTTTAGGGTCTAAATTTTAGTCATGAGCTAATTTTCCATGGTTTTTCCCAAAAAAAGATTTGTTATTCTAAAAATGTTTCGCCAAAATTTTATAGGATAAAATTATTTTACCTTAAAAATAGCCAAAAAATTCTACAAACTATATAAAATCCTTAGAAATTTAAAAAAATTTACAAAAATATCAACAAACATTTATAGTTGGCATATGAAGGATTAGTAAGATTCACCAAAGTTTCTACATTTAAAAATAAATTTCCATCCTTAAAATCATCCCTGCCTGCTTGTAAAATATTTTGGGCTGCTGCCAACCTAGACAAATGACCTCCAGAGGCTCCGGTATGGAAATCATTAAGCAGGATAACTTCTTCTTCGTGAGTGAGACATCGATGCATGACGCAGTATACACCTCGTCGATACAACGTATAATCGAGTATGTGATAATTCTTAGCCTGATGGTGTATACGTCGATGCTCATCACGAGAAGCAAAGGTGGGGCACTTCAAAGTCTGGAGATAGATAAGTATATCTCTGTACCAAGGATCCGAAGATGTGATCAAAAACATATCTCCTTTGATAGGTGACTCTTCGGGCACAACATCACTTGACTCAACCAGAAGTTCTGAAATAAGTTCTGCGAAGACCAGTGACTTTTTGGATTTCGCTGAAATGAAATCTAAGTCAAACTCCTGGAGGACGACTATCCATCTACTGATCTTTCCACCTATTACTCGTCATGTCAACATGTACTGGAATGGATTCATGACAGCAATGACGATGGTATTGAGAAACATAACATAATGATAGAACCATTGAATAGCATGGACTGTTGCCAACACAAGTTTTTCGATATGAGAATAATTGAGTTCCAGTCCTACGAGGCCTCAACTCAGGTAATAAATCACATATTCTGAGAATAAGTCATATTCCTGAACTAAGACCATGCCGATGGTTGACTCTACCACAACCATATATAATAATAAATATTTGTTATAGTTAGGTGGCCGAAGCAAAGGGGCAGTCGTGAGGGCATGTCTCAACGCATCGAAAGAGCATTGAGCAGCATTGTGCCAATGAAAAGGAACGTCTTTCTTCAGTAACCGCATAAATCCCTTTGTGATCTTGGCATTGTTGGTGATGAAACGTCTTAAACAATTTGCCTTGCCCTGTAGACTCTGAAGTTGAAGGATTGTGCATTGGGGAGGCAACTGAATTATTGCATCAACCTTGAGAGGATCAACCATGATCCCTGTTGTTGATACTATGAAACCTAACAAACGTCCTGATGTTACGCAAAAGATGCAATTGTTTGGATTCAAGCAAATCCAGAAGTAGCGACAACGCTCAAAGATAAGTCAGAGGTGTGTGGGATGATCCATTCTCTTGTGAGATCGAGATGCTAAATCATCTAAATAGGCCTCGGCTATATGCTTGAGGTCATGGAAAGAAAAAGACATGGCCCATTGAAAGGTCGCTCCAGCATTTTTGAGACCAAAGGGCATCTTATGATACGCGAATGTACCCCATGGACAAATGAATGCCATTTTGTGCTAGTCTTTGGGTTTGATTTGTATTTGATTATATCCTGAAAAACCGTCCATGAAAGAGAAGGCTTCGCAACCCGCACATTCATCAATTATCTGGTCGATGAATGGTGGGGGAAAATTATCTTTTGGACAGGCCTTGTTCAAATCACAGAAGTCTGTACATACACGAATCGTGCCTTGTTTTTTATTGACCAACACAAGATTCGACACCCATTGGGTCAAATGGATAGGATAGATAAAACCAGATTTTAACAGTTTCTCAACTTCAACCTTAATGGCTGCTACTTTCCTAGGATTAACTGGACGAAGCTTCTGCCAAACAGGCTTGGCATATGGCTAAGTTGTGATTTCATGTTGGACTATTTTTGGATCGATGCCTAGCATTTCCTCATAAGACCAGGAAAAAATGTCACAGAATTATTTAAATAGCTCTGTGTAGATTTGAATCTCTCTGGGGGAGAAGTCAGCTGTGACGAAAAAATTCTCCATGATGCCAAGGGTTCTTGAGATATTGATGGGTATGGTTTCAACTATGGTTTCCATATTACCCTCAGCATAGACCTCATGTGTAGCTAAGGGATTAATAGGACAAGACCTATCTCCAGTCATAGTCAAGGTGAATTCTCCAGCTTCGATTCTGCTTAACTCTGGGAGGAAGTATGATCTATGATGAAGATCATTCTAGGGTTTGTTCAGACTACTCATTGCTTCAATTACTGCTTCGTCAGAGGGCAATACTAAGTCTAATGAATCGGTGTCAGCGAGAGAACCTTGAGCACAAACAGGCTCTAGAAGTGGATCTAACTCTTGTGAAAGAGTTGGATCTGTGTTGGCTGAAGCTTGCTGGACTAAAGAGTACGCCACTTCAACTGTGGATAAGGGCATGTACATGCCCAGGTGCCCTGTCCCATCCATCGTAGTCGATGGGGAAAGAAGTATCCATGGATCGTTGAAGTATGTCGTGCGAAATGATGAAACTTTGAAAATCTCAACCTTATATTGGTCGGATATGAACTTGAAATTTCCTTGAGGGGGTGGGTAATTGAAGGTACCCATCAAATATGGTCACAAACCAACCCCTACGTTCACTACACCTAGTTGAGGATTATCAATCATCGAGACCATGAACACCCCTAATGAAGGGAAAGGTCTGGAGAAAGACAATTGATCAATGGTCACAATCCAGTCCTCATGTGGAAACAACAAGACCCAGAAAACTGTAGCAACCACTACTTGCATGGCATAAGTCCAACTCCTTCCTAACAAGAGATTGTAGTCGAGGGACGTGTCGACTACTTCTACCTATATGCACACAGTCTTCCCTCCTAACTACATGGGGAAAGAGGGAATGATACCATGTGGTCAGAATGAATGAACATCGAAAGCAGTGAGAAGAGTAGGTGACGGAGACAAAACGGGCTCGCCAATGGCCTTCCAACATGCCAACGACATAACGCATGTCGAGGCACCCTCATCAACCACTGTGCAGAAAATATTTCAAGTAAAAGTTTTCATGGGGTGAGACACTACTATCTTAAATTCTATGTGGTAAGGTAGACGAGGTTTTAAGTCGGCTGTATCCAGCATGATGGTACCCAGATTACAAGTCTTGGTAGACCCTAAAGCGGTTAACAAATCTTTCCTCTGGGAAGGGAAGCTTTGGAATACCTCCAAAGCGAACATCGCACAAGGGGTTTGAGAGAAATCTTCCACCATAGAATAGTTTTGGGCGGCCCTTGCATTTGGGTTGTGAGAATCTTTTTTGAACACACCTTTTGGGATGTGTGTCATTATTTCTTCCAAAGTCTTCTCAATCTGTAGAGGAAGAGATGGGAGTTCAACTTCTTTGCCATTCTCAAAAGTGCTTGGTTTACTGTAGTCATGCTCTCTAGTCGACATAAAATCATCACCCTTCATCATATACACATTTGCAGATGTGGGATTGTTCGAAGACAGAGAGGGTCCTTGACTGCCCCCTTCCATGCCTGGAGAGACTTGGGTTAGGTTTTTCCCATGATGAAATGGATTGGTTAACACAATGGGTTGTTGCTGTGTCACAAACTTTTGGGCCTCTACAAGCTGAGGACATTGGTGGGTCAGGTGGTCTTCCACGCACAGGTTGCACAGATACCTCACCTTTCGTTTCTCAGTGTTTCCCCCACCAGCATTATTAGTGGGTTTCTTATCCCCCTTACCCTTCTTTCATTGATTTTTCTTTCCTTCAGGCTGTTGGTGGGCCTTTGGATTTTTCGATTGCACTGTGTGTACATCCAACGTTTTAGTAGGGGGAGTAGCCAAAATAGTAGTTTGGTCGGCCACTGTGTGTTGTATAGACAATTGTTGCAATTGCTTCATCAATTTCTTAGCGGGCTTTGTTTGTGTTGAACCAACAATACCATCGGCATGTGGTCCAACTCTCTGTCTGGTTTTATCAAGTATTGAGTGTGGCGCATCTGGCAAGATCTCATATAATAAATCGGACTGAGAATAGATTAGCTTAAGCTGTTGAGATCTCATGATGGCATCTTCTTTGGAAAATACTCCCAATGTCGCAACGTCTTTGGATAATTGTGGGACCAAAGACTTAAGGAACCACTCGAGTAGGAATGTTGGTGGGACTGACACCTTAATTAAACTCTTTTGGCATCTCCATTCTCGGATGGATCAAAGATATGGTCTTCTTTTCTCTATGTGAAATTGGCCAACAATTATATGCCAGTGTCGTATCTCAGAAGTAATTGGAAATGGTTTAGGAAATTCATTGCCAATTCACCAAAGGAAGAGTATCTTGAGCGGTCGAGCTCAATTTACCATTTTGTGACACTCCCAATGAGAGTACATTGAAACAATCATAACTGTATGGAGTCGTCTTTCAATGCATTAGATGAGCACCAAAGATGGAAGGTTGTCACATGATCTCCTGGATCTTCGTTAGGCTTGGATTCGAACTTTGGTATGTCCGAAGGTAACTTCGTCAGCATAGGGGGCCAACGCGGATCGTGACAGATAGGGTCATTCAACAACCTTGTCAATTCTGGCAAATGCAAGGTTGCGAAGAAAGGAAGTTTGGGTTGTTGGTGATAACCTGGGAAAAAGGGACCTGGAGTTTGACTGGAACTAGGTTTCCAGGAAAAGTTCGGCTGCTGTCCTGGGTTCTGGTAAAAAACATGTCCATGACTAGCATACGGATTCTATGTGTGAGGAGACATCATCAGCTGATTCCCAAAATAGGACGTAGATGGTTGGGCATGCATTACATTCGGATGACTTTGGAAAGGGTTTCCCCATGCCGATACCATGGAGATAAACATAGTACTGTGGGGATAGGCATAGCATTCCTGACGAGGGAATGGATCCCTGCCAAGAATTCCAAGGCCCTGATGCGGAAGAAATTCCTGGGTTTGCCCCCTGTGTAGGAATAATACCCTGCATAGGAATAGGTTGTCCGAAACCGGGATTGCCCACAGTCGGGAAAGAAGATGACGAGAAGGCGTTGTTACCAAACACACCAAACAAAGAAAATGGTGTCGAACCTACTGGCATATTATGCAAAGGTGGTCCTTGACTCCCTGCTCCAAATAAACTATGGTGTGTAGGTGGCCCGACGGATTGTTGATGTGTGCCACCGAGCGAAGGGGACGAAAGAGATATATGACCTCCCCCGTAAGGGAAAGCGTTAAAAGGAGATGAAGTTCCCCCCATGTGGCCTTGCAAAGGAGTGTTAGAGCTCCCTGCCCCCATATCACCTAAAGTCTATGAAGTGGAGTAGGAAAGTACAGGACCTGTACCTGAGCTAGGCATCCTGTATGAGAACGGAGGGCCTGTCACACTTGGTGTGAAAGGGGTTGTGGCCACCACCATAGACTAGATCAGACCATTGTGTGAGGTAGAGGTGGTCGAGACCATGGTGGCTCGGATTGGTGACGGTGGGTTAGGAGGTGGAAACTCTCCCGTGGTGACAACCATAGTGGGAATTGAAGAATTCCCAGAAGGAGTGACAACATTTGTTTCCATTGTTGCGTGCGACACTATCTGGCACTCGTAAGGGTGAATCGGTATGATGATGGGTGTCGAAAGATCAGTGGTTGGAGTTTCAGGTGGACCAAGAGATTTTGCTCCAAATTCTAAAATGTTTGTTTCCTATGGATGTTGGTCAGGCACAATTTCTTGTGAACCGGTCGCTTCAAAAGACCCTTGTTGGTCTAGCTTTCGCCTTAGTGGTGGAGGGGGTAGCTATAGTGTAACTAGTGATAGGCCCATAGGCCTTTGTGACTAGCGGATCTCGTGATCCTCCACTATGTGAGAAGATCAAATACACTCTAGATTTTTCTATTCGTTCAAAACATAACACACACTAAAAAATTCCCTACAAGATAAAACAAGTAAACACTAAACTAATTGGAAGAACAATTACAACAACCAACACTAGAGAAACTTACCGGTGCAAGTGCAACTCGAACATGGATGCACCCTCTAGGTATAATTTTCAAAGCATGGCCCGATGTCTATCTTAGGTACCGCGGTATACCCCCGCAGTCACCTGTGTATGTCCCTAAAAATATAGGCAACTAGGTTGCTAGCACATGCACAATCACCAGGCGGGTACAGTCGAAAGTTGGGTAGACCACATTGAGTAGGGTATCGAGCCTGAAACCTGTCAAGGGTATCGAAACCAAGTGGTCCAAAAGAACACTAAGGACCTCGAATGGATTCGAGACCCACGAAGCTCCGTGGAAATTGCAATCGATGGAATCCCAAGACAAGCCCTCTATATGTGTTCTCCACTACGATTGGTCCAACTTTGAAGGGGTTATCTCCGCTACCTTTTCACACATGACCTCGTGTTTATTCCCTGTGTTAGAGGGGGGTCTCAGATAACTTTCATGATACTGAACTTTGACACTCCCTAACTCAAACTCCAATGTTTGATTTTAATGGCCATGAAGAGTTTCCTTTCCAACCTAATTCAAGGCCCTAACCCTAAACTAGTTGATTGACCCTACAAACATAAAAATTCTAATGAATTTTAGATTTAGCATTAATTTTTATGGCTTGCCTTAAGTCAAAGGTTATGAAAGTGAAACTAGTGATGTTTGAAAGATGAAAGAAAAATAAATAGAAAGATGGAAACAAAAACCTTTACTTAACTCAACTCTTAAACAACTTTTCAAACTTAAAATTTTTTCTAAGATCTTTGAACAACAAACTCAAAGCAATATTTCACTCGACTATGAGCTACTTATGATCTAATTAAACTGTCAAGAACTTATGAAAGAAAATAATTTTCCCTGGCTACTAATGCAAAACAATACTTTTTAACCAAACAAAGAAATAAAAAATGTTTTTTTTTATTTGAATGCTCACAAAGCAAAAAGGAAAAATATCAACAAGTAAAAACCAAGAAAAACTTCTGGCCTAAGTGGAGATCGCAAAGAGTCACTTTAAAAATCACACACAAGCAAATTAAATTGGACTCTCACACTTGTCTAAAAACCCTATAAAAGAAAATTTTGAGGAAAACTTCTAAATGAAAAAGAAAGCTATTGCTGTGATCAAACCTAAGTTACTAACTACTATGATAGAGACCCAAAAAATGAAGAGGTATAACGCTTGTCAAAGGAAAGGATGACGACCTCACCTCCAACAAAAACTTCCTCCATAAGCACACTGTTGACAGTTCAACAGAAAGCGTGTGCATGCGAGCTGTGTAAAGTCAGAGCGCGTGTACAGGCATGCTAGCCTTATACATGTTGCGTGTATATATGAAACTCTGAGACAAATGAAAAGACAACCAATCTAGCTTAGGCAGAGACCACTGATACTGAGAACCAGGATCTCTTGAAGACTTAGACACTTACTTTAACAGAAAAAATAAAACAATTCAAGGAAAAATTCATAGAACAAACCAATCCAAGGTGAAACCTAAGCTATAGACTTCAAACAACAAAGACTAGAAAGAGTTCCAGAAAACCCCTGAGAAGGACTAATTCTGACAGGGAAGAGGATGACTGCCTCTTTAAAAAAAAAAAAATCTGGAATCATACACGCTACTGACACTTCCTTAGCTAGTGTGTACACAGGGGCTATGAGAATGTAGGGTGCATGTACACATGTGTAGACCTTGTACATGCCGCGTGTACCTCTGTGGGTCTCGAAAAAAAAATACAATCGAGAAAAGAAATAGAGATAACTGGTATGGAAGACCAGAATCTTTGTTAACTCAGACTTTTGCAGAAACTTTAAAAATAGGAAATGAAACCAGTTCTTAAAAATACCCAAAAAATATTCCCAGAAACCCTAGAGATATCCCCAGTATGGTCACCAATTCTGTTGTGAGTGGGAAATACCTCTACGGACTAGCACTTAGGGTTTATTATGCATGTATAAAAGACCTAAAGAATCCTACTTTCTACCATCATCCCAAACCTAATCCCCATTATTCTTAAGCAAATACGTAGTTAAGAAGATCAAGTGAGCATACCTTATTTCGGGCGTTTGATATCGATCCTTCTTCACGCTTGATCGCTCTTTGACTGCAGATCTCTTCCCAAGGCTAACCTACATTCACACAAGACAAACAAAGAACGACACATGCATTTGATCTACAGATTAATGGGTTAGAGATTAAATCAATATGTATACAATAAACTATGAAAACCTCATATGGTGGGATCGGAAAAGTATTTCTTTATTATTAACTTCAAAAAATCAACTTACAATGATGAAGCTAGCCATTGCTCCGTGAACCTGATCCTGGGCTCCTCTTCAACTGTCCTCCAACTTTTTTTCTCTATATTTCTCTTTGCACAAGGATGGCTAAAGGGTTGGGACAAAGGGAATGTGCAATCAGGTATATTTTCTTTACTATGATTCTCCTCTTCCAAATGGGACCCCTAACCCTTCTTTTATAGGCTAGAAGAAGTTAGGGATTTGGTTGAACCCTCGGCCATGCATGGCCGGAAGGTATAGTTAACTCACCCAAAGTTGTGTGTTCCATCAGCAACTTTCCTTTTTTTGTGCTTTTGTAGGTACACGCGGGTTGTCTTGGGTGAGCTAGCATGTACACGCGTGCAGTAATGGAGCAGGGCACGTGGGCCTTTATGAAATGTGTTTTTAAGAAGAGTTGTTCAGCAATGTTTTGGCAAAGAAGGAATCTGAGATGGCCCGATGCCAGGTAAGCATGTCTAGTGCAAATTAGGGTTATAACAAACTACTTGCTGGAATTTGTTGTGCGCTTGGTGTGGACTGCAAACCTAAAAATCTCACTGGAGTAGTTTGAGTTGCGATTTGTGTCGCATTTCTAGGATTGGAAGGAACTGTGCAATGACTTACAATTGGTGTTTGAACCACTTCATCCTCCATATCTTCTTGCCCAATAACATCAATCACTTTAACTGTCCTCTCTATGCTTCCATCCCATGCTTCATTCTCCACACACTAAACATCGCGGCTAATTATAAATCTTCCTGCAATAGTATCATATAATTTGTATGCTTTTGTATATTCAGAGTATCCAACATATACACATTTATGTAATTTTTTATATAATTTCTTTCTTAGCTCATCTGGAACATGTGCGTATGTGACACAACCAAAAACTTTTAAGTGCGCAACATTATGCTTCATACATGTCCATGCTTCTCGAGGAACATTATTTTTTACACTTTTTGTCGGACATCTATTCATGATGTACATTGCAGTTGCTAATGCCTTAGCCCAATACTCATTTGATAAATTTTTGGTTGCTAACATACTGTGTGCCATTTCCATCATGGTTCGGTTCTTTCTTTCTGTGACACCATTCTATTGTGGTGTATACCATGCAATAAATTGCTTGTAAATGCCATGAACTTTACAAAAGTTCTAAAAATATCTTGAAACATATTCACCACCTTTGTCATTTCTTAAAACCTTGATGTAATAACCACTTTGCTTCTCTAAAAGTGATTTGAACTGCTGAAAACAACCAAATGCATCAGATTTATGTTTTAGAAAGTAAATTCATGTTTTTCTTGAGAAATCATCAATATAAGTAAGAAAATAGGTACTTCCTCTTATAGATGGTGTTTTCATTGGTCCACAAATGTATGAATGTACAATTTCCAGTGGATATTTTTCTCTATATGACTTGCCAACTAGGAATGAATCTCTATGCTTCTCTCCAAAGATGCAACCTTCACATATTCTTTATGGTTTTTCAATTATTGGAAAACCTTTCACCGTATCTTTTGTATGTAGTAGCTTTATACCTCCAAAATTTAAATGTCCAAATCTAAAATTCCATAGCCAGGATTCATCCTGCACTTCAGATTGGAAAGCTTCCTACAAATCTATGCCACTGTATTCTTCTTTCTTGGAACTGCACATACTAATGTTGTAAATGTAGTGTCCGAGTGCACATATTTTGCTTCATAGATAGCTTGCATTATTTTTCTCTTCATAGTTGGTTTTAATGTCAATGGAAACATTATGTTGCTCATCATCTGAATTCTTGCAATAAGCTTATTGCTTGGATATCTGTCCAAAATCACACAATGATTATCTTCCATGTAGATTCTATACCCTTTTTGTAATAGATGTCTCATGCTCATCAAATTATGTTTTAGGCTAGAAACATAATATACATTAGGCATGAATTTTTTCTCCCCCTATTTAGCTAAAATGTTATTATTTCCTTTACCTAAGACAATGACTTGGATATTGGCTCCAAGTGTAACTTTAGTTTTGGATGACTTATCCAAACTAGAAAACAATTCTGGATTTCCTATCATGTGTTACTGCAACCTGAATCTAGATACCATATATCATATGGACTTTCTTGAACAACATTGCATTCAAATGTGGAAATTATAGACATCGCTTCAGCGCACACCATAAACATAGGACTGGTGGGGGTATTTATATTGTTTGACTGATCTTGACTTTGTTTGTTCTAATTATACTATATCTTCCTCCATTTATATGCTTATCATTCATACTTTTTACAGTAATAACATTGCATCTTTGATTTATCAAATCTCTGATTACTTGGCTGACTGTTATTTGTATTTTTACCTCTTCCACCGATATTTGCAGGATTGTTATTGCATCCTCCTCTAGCAGAACTCCTTCCTCTACCTCTAAAGTTAGTTCTCCCCCTTCCTCTTCCACAGCTTATAGATGACTATGTAAAAAATACATTTTCTAATGACATATTTGATCTATTTAATCTGTATTCATGATTAATGAGGGAGGCTTGTAGCTCATCTAGACTAAACTGACTCATGTTTTTGTTCTCTTCCAATGTCACAACAAGAGAATCAAATTTAAGAGGAAGACTACTAAGTAATTTCTCAACAACCTTTCTATCCTCTATGGTTTCTCTATGTGACTTAATCTGATTTATCAGGCCAATAACATGGGTATAAAAGGAATCTATTGAATCTAAGTCTTTCATTGAGAGATTTTCAAAATCTATTCTAAGAATTTGTAGTTTTGAAGTCTTGACTTTGTCCATACCTTGATAAGAGGTAGATATAATGTATGATTCTTCATTTAATCTTTCAAGGCATCCTTCTCAGCTTGTGTGAGGGAATTATATGCTACCTGATTTGTTGGTTCCACATAGCCATTTTCGACTATCTCCCACACATCTTGACCTTGAAATAATGTTTTCATGGTTAAGGACCATAACTCATAATTCTTTCCTATAACTCACTCAACACGTCACAGTCACAAATACTTCATGGTACAATACTTCATCGTTGAACACTCAAAACTTACTGCGCAGTTCTAGACTACACAGTAGACTTCACATTGTGATGATAACACTTAATAAAACAATTTTTTCATAAAGTCAACCCTGTGATACTCTTAGCACATAAGCTCACAAACACAATAGGACTCAGAAATACTCATGAATATGTCAACACAAAAAATACTTAATAGATATTATCAGCTTGAATATTGCACACTATATATATTAACCAATTTGATTTAGCTTCGGTGTTTAGGCCGCACGAAAGCTAGCCTCGACTACCACGAATTATAACGTGCACTCCCAAGTAGATTCCAAGTAGACCCCCCCTTCCAAGTGAAGTGGATTTGGCCTGCCAACCTTCCTGATCATCGATTGTCCCCGACCAGGTAAGTATGGAATACACCTTTCCATTTTCCTTCTTCATACCCCTCCCTTTCATTATTTCTATTCTCTCTTTGCATGTGGATTATAACCATAGTGTGTCTTAATCTAAAATTGAAATACGATCCAAAATCAAAATACCATCCATTGTTCTCTCCATAATTCCATCCTTATTATTATTATTGTGAATTTTTTTAAGTGAAGTGAAATTGATTAGGTAATATGGCTTCCACCCAGGTTCAAGCCTTGTTAGTGTTATTGCTTGTGTTTTCCATTGTGGATTTGTGCCCATGCACACAATATTAATTGGGGTAAGGTGCAAGATTTGGGTGACTTGAGCCCCAAGGTTTAGATTTATTGGTTGGATCATTAGTCAAACACACGTTGATGGAGCCAACATTGTGGGCTCACCCCCTATATGATTATATCTTGGATCCTCAAAATGGGAGCCATCCTTGGAACCAAAATTGTGGGCTTACTATGTCTATGCTTGATTCCTCAATCCTGAGCTGGGGGCCACCTTTATAACAAAAATTGTGAGTGCACTACCTATATGCACCTAATGCTCTAGTCCTCTAATGGGGACCACTCTTGTTTCCAAATTAAGACATTGTAGTTTAAGTTATCTTCGGAAACTCCTTGGGTTTTCTAAAGGCAATATGATTATTACTTTCTTTACTTCTATTTAATTTTTAATAAAAAATTATTTTAAACTCTATTTATTAAATGACACATGCACACACATAATTGGTAGTTCACTTTCTCCTTCATCCAAATATTATAATGAAGAGGGGGAAATCCCGCAAAGATTTCCTTTACACACACTCACAGACACACATACACACACACTTTACATAAAAAAATGCATTGTAGAAGCAACTACCATGAACAAAACCTAGTGACCAACATTGACCCAGAGGGGTATTAAGAGTATAAAGTGCAAGCACTTAGGGATTTATAAGTCTAAAATACAAATTCATATGGCCATAAGCCAAATAAGTGAGAGTAGAAACCAAATCTAATGGTCCACTGACCATAATAAATATGGAAATTAAGGCTAGGAAAAAGAAATTGTTCACATATCCAAAGGAGGGTTAGAATCATCTAGGTTTGGGGCCCGCCCATAATTGGTGGCTTGTCAGCATGTTGATAAAGGTCTCATCCATCATCATTATGTTGGTAAGGGTGTTTTTCGATTGAAATATCCTAGTCTAGCCAAAGGAAATTATCCTTCTTGGGTCAAGGAGAGTGGGACAATGTTGCTTATGAATTTGGCTTCAACACTCATTGATATCCTTATCCTTCTTGGGCCAAGGAGAGGGGAATGGTGATGCTTATGACTTTGGATTCAACACTCATTGAGATACTGAACCAAGTTCCTTTCTCCATGGCATTGTCTATTACCATATCTATGAGAGAAAGTTGAATTAGAGGGTAGTGAACCTTTAGGGGAACCCAACTCATTATGCATGGAACCACCCCTAAGTATTATAAAAGCCACCTAAGATTCCTTAGCACAAGTTCCATCTTTCCAACATGCACTTAGAATTTCAAGTGAAGGTGGGGAAAATATTAGAGCTTTATCATACCAAGTGAACTTATCAAAATGAACATTTTTTAAAACACATTCATATTTTTTCTTCCATATCAGAAATATAACCTCTACTAAAACAAACTATCATGTTGCATGGAAATTTGTTACCCATGAGAGCTTATTACTGAGGATAGCATATATCTAGGTTATAGACACAGGAAGGGATTTGTCAAAACAGGTTTGAGGCCCATTCCCACATGGACTTAGCATAGGGACAAACTATAAAAAATGTTTGATTATTTAAAATTTGTGATAGAAAGTGCATTTGGTGTGGGAAAGTCAAGGTACTTCAAAATTTTCCAAGAGGAAGATTTCCCAAAATCATGTACTAGGAAAACATGGATTGTTTTGGCTCAATAAAACACTACCACACTACAACTAAATGGGCTCATTTTCTTACAAAGTAATGTGGGATGAAGAAATCTCTTATTGTATTTTCACACATTGCGATAAAAAATTTCCAAGAGTTTCTCTATAAAAACTTGGCAACCTACCTTGATTATATTGTGTATGAAAGTTCATGTCCATCACCTCACATTACTGCTCAAAAGTTGTAAATAAATAAGGTTATCATTGAATACCAAGAATTGTGTGTTTACCACTTCAATAAGAATTATAATTGGTCATGCCAAGGGGGAAGATGTTTTGAAATATGACATGGATAAGATCAATATATTCTTAAACTTTGGGACACCAACAAACCAAAAGAAAATTAGAATCTTGTTGGGGAGCACAAGATATTGTAGAACACTCATAAGGTGTTGTTATGACATTACTTTATTTATGAGTGAACTTTGTTAAAAGAATGTTGAGTATTTATTTTCAGACAAATTCCAAGAAACTTTTAATTCACTCAAGAAAAAACTGTTCAAAGCTCTTATTTGAAGAATTATTTATTAGAACACACAATTTAATGTGCAAGTTGATGATACAAATATTGTTGTTTATACCTCAACTTGGAGAGGAAAATATTGATCATCCACATTATGATGTAAATAAAAATTTGAATAATCCTGTAGAAAGGAAATATGTGATGATAGAGAGAGAAGGAATTGGAATGACACTCTCTCTACATAAGTATCGATGTTCCCTATCATGAAACTTTTTTATTATCTATATTGATCCTTGTACAATAAAGATTCTTTTGAACAAGATAGTGCATCATGATCACATTTCATATGGATCTTATTCTTCCAAGAATTCAACTTTTAGATTGTGGTGAAGTTATGTAAGTCTACCATCAAGATAGACCACTTGTTGAGGATCAACTCAAGCAAAGAACCAACGGGTATAGACGATGACCTTCCCAATGCACATCTATTCAAATTCAAAGATTCCCCAAATGATCTACTAGAGATATAGTGTTTCCATGATAGATAGTTATCCCCAAACATGTAAAATCATAAGAAATAGTGATGTTGTGAAGGTTTTATACTACACTTCTCTGATGGACACTTCTATGAATTGGGACCTGGAAATATCTTAAGGATATGAGTCCTTTCAAATGAAATATGGGACAACATGTAAGAAGAACATGATGGTGTGTCAGGTGGACAATACCAAATTGATACAACAGTAGGGGAAATCCTTCATCTAAGACTATGGTGGCCGGCTATAGAATTTTTTCTTCCAAGGAAAACCCAAGAGATGATTCCCAACATTTGTGGATGACATCCCTACTAAATTTTTCAACGTATACTATTGCACTTGATCTAGGGTCAGGATCTGAACTAGGCACTTTTTGGCACAAAACTAGCTAAATACTCAACAACATTGACAATAACAAGTCATGCTAACCCCTTGGCTTAAAATGACTATAGAAATTGTATAAATAATTGCAAATTACACAGTAAATCGCACTCCCACAAAGGCTCTTAAAAACATAACACCAGATGAAGCATGGAATAAAATTAAGCCAGATGCATGCCGCTTCCATGTATTTGGCAGTGTGGCATGGGCTTAAATTCCTGATGAGAAAAGAAAATATTTACAACCTAAAAGTGGAAAGTGTATTTTTGTTGGTTATTCTGAAGATGTCAAAGGCTACATACTTCTTCAACCTCATTATAAAGAAATTATTATTAGAAGAGATGTTAAATTTGATGAAAAT
>JZKD02S1688299.1:483350-506922 GCA_000966675.3 Picea glauca | reverse complement strand
TATATATTAAATTAATATTTATATATTTAATTAATGCAATATTAAATTATTATATTAATTAAATGTATAAATTTATTAATGATCATTTCCAAGACATGTTGATAGTCAACTAGCAATAACCACTTTATAAAAGTGGTTGATATATGTTGATGGGTGCCATTTTTCACCTTTCCAAATTAATGGCATATATCAACCACTTTTATAAAGTGGTTGTTGCTAGTTGTAGAGTATGAACTTTCTCCTTACTCTATTATCGTGGCAGGTGATAATTTAATTTACTTTATTTTTATGTAACAATTAATTAATAAAGTATTTGAATTTATAAAATTATTTAAATAAAGTAAGAAAAATTATGTAATTAATTGATAAAATAAATAAAGTAAATTAAATTATCACCTACCACTATAGCTATAGAGTAAGGAGAAAGTTCATACTCTACAATTAAAAAGATCAATTTTTTTTACATTCATAAATATTGTAACGGAGAAGTTTAAAAGTTTTATATTTTTTTGGGGGTAATTATAATCAAAATTTGATTGTGTAATTGTTGGTGAAATGACAATTTTTCATTATTTAAATTGCATTTTTGAATGCATAAATCTATTAAACCTTGTTAAAAACTTCTAAATCATTTTATTTATACAATTTCAACAATTAAAATCTACAATTTCAACTATCTTTCTTTCTCACTTTCTAACCAAAATTTAAGCAAAACTAATAATAATAATGCGGAAAAGATTAAAAACTTAAACCAAAATTTAAGCAAAACTAACTAATAATAGCACGGAAATGATTAAAAACTTAACCCATATGTTCAAACTCCTTTACATCAAAATGTTTTTGGATTTTACGAAGTCAAGTAATCTACACTAAAATCATATATACTACAACAAAATACTTAAAGATCTTAAAATTTGAATACATTTGGATTCAATAATGTCAAAGTACTTTGCCACGACATTTCTTGTTCGGCCGCGGGGTGCTTAGATGCTTCTACAACTAAGAAGTTTAAGCATAGCCCTATTTGTTTCTAGAGACTCAGATTTGTTTCCATGGCTTTGATCTTGTTATTGTTATTGTTTCTGGCTTTCTATGGTGTTCTTCCATTTGGGCAATGTCAGCCCCGCCAATTTACAAAATCAAATACCATTTTTGCTTCTTCAAGAATTAGTCATCCTTCCATGAATATAGTTGATCAGATGCAGCAGAATGATGTTGTTAATGCACTACTAGCATTTAAGAGGAGGATCATCAGTGACCCAAGTGGTGTTTTGGTCGGTTGGAATTCAAGCAACAACAACAATCCTTGCAACTCGAGAGGTGCTTCATGCAGCCATGGACCGACTTCAAGAGTAGAGAAGCATAATCTCACAGCGGCTGATCTTACAAGCACTCTAGATGGAGAGCTTGGCAACCTCAGGTATCTCATCGACCTTAACTTCTCTTTGAATACATTCTCGGGCCCAATTCCTTCTTAGATTGGCAAATTGAGGAATTTGACAGTGCTAGATCTCGGCCGGAACCAGCTGCATGGAAACATACTGCTAGATATTCTAACTTCATTAGAGAAGTTGATCGTGATGAGGCTTAACGATAATATGCTTAACGGAAGCATTCCTTCCCAACTAGGTGAGCTTAGAGAGATTTTACATATAAATTTTGTTAAATTTTTATTTAAATAAAGTACCAAGGCAAGTGTTTCTCTTCCCTAGGCACCTAAGGGGTGAGAAAGTGCCTAATGTGGGCCCTAGTCATTTAATTTGTGAGATGCAAATTAAAAGGTGACTTTATGACTAAAGTGAGGGTGAGTGAAGAGACATCTAATCTCAGCTACTCATCTAATCTAATCTCAGCGATTGGATTAGAGAGACTCCTCAGCTACCTCATGAGGTTGATTAGGGTAGAGGGGTGCACCCATTCTTAGGTAGTTGGTTGATTTTTTTGAGAGAGAAAGAGAGAGAGAATTTTCAAGCAGTAAGAGAGAAGCCATTTTTGAGAGTTAGGGCATGCATTCCAAGGAAGAAAACTAGCAAAGAAATCAAGGCAATAAGGACAGCATTGAAGCCAGGTCGTACTGTACGGATTGACCAAGCCGTACAGCAAGAAGAGAAGGCACAAAAAATGAGGCAAGGTACAGTCCAACAGAAAAGGTCGTACTGTAAGGATTTTTGAATTTCGTACAGCAAGAAAAGAGGGCACAAAAATTGAGGTAGAAAGTACAGTCTGTATTGTATGAATTTTGTACAGTCTGTATGATTGTTCTTTTGGCACAGATTTCGAGAGGAAGGAGTTGTGTTGTTTTCTAGAAGTTTTGGCATGTTTCCCAAGGTGGATGTACAACATTTATTGCTCTATTTTGGGCTGAGGAAGTTGGAACAAATTTCAAGGTGACTGTACAACAGTTTGGAGGCATAGAAATCGAGGAGAAGACCTACAATTTATTGCAGAAAGTTATGGGAAGAATTTTGAGGAGTTTGGCTCATTTTCCTATGTGAAGATTTGGCATGGTTGTCGAGATATGTTTGTCATTTAAATTTCTGAAGATGAATATGTTGTAACAGAATTCTTTGAAGCTCCTAAATAATAAAATCTCCCTCTCTCACTGGCTTTCCCCTTGTGGGTTTTTCCAGGGTCAAAGTTAGACCAAAAAATTTTGTGTCTATAATTTTTTGAGTTTTATATGCTGCTAATATTTTATTTCTGCAATATAAATGATATTCAAAATCCTCATGTTTTAGTTCTGAAGTTTATTTTCTGCTAAGTTTTTATATGCTAATATAAAACTGGGTTTGGGCATTTAACATTGGCTGAAAAATCAGCGAGACTGAAACTGGGTTGGGGTCTGAAAATTTTACATGGTATCAGAGTTGAGTTGAAGGGAAGCAGAGATTTCAGCAGACAGAAAGTTGGGACAACAATCACTTCACAAGGAAGATTTTTGAATAATTTATTTTTGGTAGAAAAAGGGTCAATGGCTACTAGTTTGAGAGTTGAGGATCGACTTGATGGGGAAACAAATTTTGCTGCTTGGAAGGAGAGGATGATCTTTCTTTTGCAAGAAAATGAGTTGTGGGACATTGTGGAGAATACCACTACTCATCCTGTTGTGGTACCTACTGATGTTACTCTTCTTGCAGCCTATACTAAGAAGATTATCAAGGCTAAGAGATTTTTTCTTGATGCCATCAAGGATCATTTGATTCCTCACTTGACGGGGAAGACACATGCCTATGAGATGTGAGATTCTTTGACTAAATTGTACCAGAGTACAAATGAGAACCAGAAAATGGTTTTGAGGGAAAAACTAAAGAGCATAAAAATGACCAAGGCTGAAAATTTGGTCACATACCTTACTAGATTGACACAGGTGAGGGATGAGCTTGGAGCTATGGGGGAATCCATAGTTGACAGTTATCTTGTGAGAACAACATTGAATGGAGTTTCCAAACAATGGGTTGTTTTTATGGAGGGCATTGTTGCTAGGGAGAAGCTTCCCAGTTGGGAATGTATTTGAGATGAATTTGTTCAGGAGGAGACCTGGAGAGGTTATGTACATGGCAGTTCATCTATAGGTCATGAGGAGGAGAATGTGTCTCTTGATACCACTATCAAGAAGAAGTTCAAAAGGGGTTCAAAGGGAGGACAGAAGCCCAAGGGTGAAGGGAAGAAAGACATGAGCAAAGTCAAGTGCTTTGCATGCCATAAGTTTGGGCACTATGCAGGTCAATGTTCGAACAAGAAGAAGAAACAAACAACAACTTCAGTGGAAGAGTTTTCCACCAAGTTTGACAAGGAATTTTCCTTGACTATGTGTCTATCCTCGAGGACCACTACTTTAGATACTTGGTATATTGACAGTGGTGCCTCTCGCCATATGACAGCAGTTCGTGAGCACTTAACAGATCTTACTCAGAGTGGAGATGCAGAGGTAGTGCTTGGAGATGACTGGGAGGTCAAGGTGGCTGGCTGTGGGACTGTATCATTTCAGAGGGAGTCTTTGCCTCCCATGACTTTGACAAAGGTTATATATGTTCCGGGCTTGAAGAGTAACTTAGTGTCAGTATATACTATTGAGGAGAAGGGTTATGAGGTCTTGTTCCGTGATGGGCAAGTGCTTATTTTTCTCAGAGGGTCTAGCATCACTTTGACCAAAGTGATTGGTACTAGACATGAGAGGTTGTACAAGATTTTGTTCTAGCCAGTGAGAGCATTGATTCATTCTACCAGTAGCAACAGTGACCTATGTGAGCTATGGCACAGAAGGATGGCACATTTTCACCATGGGGCTTTGAGAGTTTTGAGGGAGATGGTGATGGGAGTTCTAGATTTCAGTTCAGAGCACCATGAGTTGTGCAAGGGGTATGCTTTGGGAAAGTACACCAAGACTGATTTTCCGAGTGGTGACAGTAGAGCAGCAGGGATAATTGATATTATACATTTGGATGTATGTGGCCTGATGTCTTTGACATCGTTGACTAGTTCCTTATACTATGTTGTATTAATTGATGACTTCTCTCAAAAGTCCTAGATTTTCTTCATGAAGACCAAAGGACAGGTCTTCAGTCAGTTCCAAGAGTTCAAAGCTCTTGTGGAGAACCAGACAGGGAAGAAAATTAGAGTCTTGAGATCAGACAATGGGGGTGAGTATACCTCTAAGGAGTTCATGGAATTTCGTGCAAGAGAGGGCATCAGGAGGGACTTGAGTGTTCCTTACAACCTGCAGCAAAATGGGGTTGCAAAGAGGAAGAATAGGACCATTGTTGGGGCTGCAAGAGACATGTTACATGATCAGGGGCTACCACTATTTCTATGGGCTGAGGCATGCTATACTACATTTTATATACAGAACAAGAGTCCTCACAAGGCTGCGGGGAGCATGACTCCTGAGGAGGATTTCTCTGGGAAGAAGCCTGAGGTGGGGCACCTTTGTATTTTTGGGTGCATCACATTTTCATATGTCCCTTATGAGAAGAGGACAAAGATGGAGCCCATGGTAGAGAGAGGGATCTTTTTTGGGTATAGTGAGACTTCAAAGTCTTTCTTTATTTACCTTCCTTCCTTGAGGAAGATAGTCTTGAGGAGGGATGTTAGATTTGAGGAGGACAGAGCCTTTAGGAAGTCTAGAGGGACAAAGAGAGGTGAGCAGTATTCATCTCAGATTCAGGTGAGCCCGTAGTAGACTACAATGACACAGAGTTCGGGGACACCATCTTCGGTGACGACATGTTCACAGGTGACAGGGCCACATGATTCAGGTTCACAAGCTACTGGTCCAAAGGTTTCAGGATCAGGTACTTCAGAGTCTACTACAAGATCATTGTCTTCAGGAGATGGGGTTGAGCAGGGAGAGTCCCCTCCATGGGACACTACTTCAGAGAGGAGGAAGCCCAAGTGGCTTCAGGACACTTTGAGGGAGGCACAAGGTTCAGTGGAGAATCCTAGACAGGCAGTGAGGGAGAGTAAACCTCCTGAGAGGTTTTACAGCTACATCGTGATGGTGAGCAGTATTCGGGAGTCTCAGCCTTCCACTTTTGAGGAGGCCACTAGTAGACAGGTATGGAGATATGCCATGATGGAAGAGTACAATTACATCATGAAGAACGATGTCTGGGAAGTTGTTCCTAGACCTGAGGGGAAGTCAGTGATGACTTCTAGGTGGCTCTACAAGCTAAATCATGCTGCGGATGGCAGCATTAAGAAGTACAAAGCTTGCTTTGTGGCTCGGGGGTTTTCACAGGTTGAGGGAGTCGACTATGATGAGACCTTTGCGCCAGTTGCTAGATACACTTTGATCAGGGTAGTGATCTCCATTGCAGTAGAGATGGGTTGGAAGATCCACCAGATGGATGTAAAGACCGCATTTCTGAATGGTCTTATTGAGGAGGAGGTGTATATTCAGCAGCCATTGGGCTTTGAGGTGCATGGGAGAGAATCTCATCTGTGTAGATTGAAGAAGGCATTGTATGGGCTGAAACAAGCTCCTAGAGCTTGGTATTTGAGGATAGATGCCTATTTGCAGCAGTTGGGTTTTGAGAAGAGTGAGACGGATCCCAACCTATACTTCATTATGGTTGGAGAGGATCCTCTCATTCTTATTCTATATGTGGATGATCTTCTCATTACAGGGGCAGAGAGACTCATCAATAACTGCAAGGAGAGCCTTGCTTCAGAGTTCAAGATGACTTGCATTGGACTGATGCATTACTTTTTTGGATTGGAGGTTTGGCAGGAGCCTGGACACATCTTCCTGGGACATGGGAAGTATGTATGTGACATTCTCAGCAGATTTCAGATGGTAGATAGCAAGCCCATGACCACTCCCATGATTTCCAACTAGAAGAAGCTTCATGCTTCTGAGTCATAGTTGGTGGATTCCACTTTGTATCATCAGTTGATCAGGTCATTGATGTATTTGGTCAATACCAGGCTAGATATTTGTTTTGTTGTCAACACTCTCAGTCAGCTCATGGTGGAGCATAGGAGAGTGCACTGGGTGGCAGGAAAACATGTGCTCAGGTATCTTTGTGGTACGATAGATTATGGTCTGAAAAATCAGAGAGGAGATGTAGTTCGTCTGGTTGGCTATAAAAATTCAGATTGGGCAGGATGTGTCAGTGACAGGAAAATCAGTTCAGGGTGTTGTTTCGGATTGGGATCAACAGTTGTGTCTTGTTTCAGTCAAAAGAAAATTCCAGTGGCTTTGAGTTCTGCAGAGGCTGAGTATATGGCAGCCAGTCAGGCCAGTTGTGAGGCCCTTTATCTTCGCAAGATGTTGGTGGGATTGTTCGGTGTGAAGTTGAGGGATACCTTAATTTACTATGATAATCAGAGTTGCATTAAAGTCTCAGAGAATCCATTTTTTCATGACCGGTCTAAGCATATCGAGATTCGTTATCACTTCATCCGTGACTATGTTCAGATAGGAGCTATGGAGCTACAGTACATATCTACAGAGGAGCATGTTGCATACATACTCACCAAGGCATTGGGCAAAGACAATTTTGTATTTTTCAGGGACAAGCTTGAGTGGTGAGTAACACTTTCCTCGGTACGAGGGAGTGTTAAATTTTTAATTAAATAAAGTACCAAGGAAAGTGTTTCTCTTCCCTAGGTGCCTAAGGGGTGAGAAAGTGCCTAATGTGGACCCTGGTCATTTAATTTGTGATATGCAAATTAAAAGGTGACTTTATGACTAAAGTGAGGGTGAGTGAAGAGACATCTAATCTCAACCACTCAACTAATATAATCTCAGCCATTGGATTAGAGAGACTCCTCACCTACCTAATGAGGTCGATTAGGGTAGAGGGGCGCACCCATTCTTGGGTAGTTGGTTGATTTTTTTGAGAGAGAAAGAGAGAGATCATTTTTGAGCAGCAAGAGAGGAGCAATTTCTGAGAGCTAGGGCATGCATTCCAAGGCATCAAACTAGCACAGAAATCGAGGCAACAAGGACAACATTGAAGGCAGGTTGTATTGTATGGATTGAGCAGGTCGTACATCAAGAAGAGCAGGCACAAAAATCGAGGCAAGGTACAGTCCAGCAGAAAAGGTCGTACTGTATGAATTTTTGAATTTCATAAAGCAGGAAAAGGGCCACGAAAATCGAGGCATAAAGTACAGTCTGTACTGTATGGATTATGTACAGTCCGTACGACTGTTCTTTTGGCATAGATTTCGAGAGGAAGGAGTTGTGTTGTTTTCTAGAAGTTTTGGCACGTTTCCCAAGGCAGTCATATAACATTTATTGCTCTATTTTGGGTTGAGGCAGTTGGAATGAATTTCAAGGTGACTGTACAAAAGTTTGGAGGCACAAAAATCAAGGAGCAAACCTGCAATTTATTGCATAAAATTCTGGGAAGAATTTTGAGGAGTTTGTCTCATTTTCCTGTGTGAAGATTTGGCACGGTTGTCGAGATAAGTTTGTCATTTAAATTTCTGAAGATGAATATGTTGTAATAGAATTCTCTGAAGCTCCTAAATAATAAAATCTCCCTCTCTCACTGGTTTTTCCCTTGTGGGTTTTTCCAGGGTCAAAGTTAGACCGAAAATTTCTGTGTCTATAATTTTCTGAGTTTTATATGCTGCTGATATTTTATTTCTGCGTTATAAACGATGTTCAGAATCCTCATGTTTCAGTTGTGAATTTTGTTTTCTGCTAAGTTTATATATGATGATATAAAACTGGGTTTGGGCATTTAACATTGGCTGAAAAATCAGCGAGACTGAAAATGGGTTGGGGTCTTAAAATTTTATAAATTTATCAGCAAATTGGTTATCTGAAAAAATTCCTATGGGGTTAAGTCAGCTATTGAATCTGGAAGTCCTGGATTTGTCTCAAAATAGGCTGGCAGGAACCATTCCTTCTAAATTGAGACACTTAAGAAAGCTGCATAAGTTGTCTCTATTTTCCAACAATCTCACTGGTAGAATACCTCAAGAAATAGGCCATCTTGAAAGATTGCAAGATTTTTTAGCTTACAACAACCCTATCAATGGAAGCATACTTTCTCAGGTCGGTCAACTCAAACACCTTCAGAATTTAAATCTGGGAAATAATAGTATCTATAGAGAGTTGTCTGCTGAAATCGGTGGGCTTGTGAATCTTGACTTCTTGGATCTCAGTCTGAACAGAATAGGAGGCAATATTCCTTCCTCTCTAGCCAATCTGACCCGCCTAACATAATTAGACCTGTGTAGCAACCAATTTTCTGGTCCTATCCCGCCCTTTCTAGGAAATTGTTCAATGTTGAGATATCTAAAGCTAGATGGCAATTCTTTGGTGAGAGAGCTTCCTGTAGAAATAGGGCGGTTAATGAACCTGAATAGCTTGTCTCTTTCCATGAACAAGCTCACTCGAGTGCATCCTTCTCTAACGTTCAAGAATCGTAGAAGTGTCATATTCATAGATATGTGTTCTAATTGTTTGAGTGGCGCACTACCAGAAAGCTGGGAACATAACAGGAACCTGCGCATGATAAGTGTATGCTATAATTAGAAGGAAATTTACCCAGTTGGCTTTGGGATCTCAATCGTCTTTAACTTCTGGATTTCTCAAACAATAAATTCTCTGGTAAGATCCCTGCAGGGATTGGTATGTTCCAAGGAATGAGAAAACAAGATGCAGGAAAGCCTTAGCCAGAGGCGTTGTGGCAAGACAAACTCATCTTGAATACCAAGGGACAACAACTCTTCTACGAATATTTATTTTCGAAGCAGGTATTTTTGGATCTATCAAGAAATCGACTAAGCGGGCAGATTCCTTCTGAATTGGGATTGTTGAATTGCCTTAGAAATTTGAACCGTTCCAGCAATAATCTCAGTGGCAATATCCCGCCTACGCTTGGTCATTTAATCGAGCTGGAATCTCTAGACTTATCTAAAAACCTTCTGGATGGCCAAATACCGATGGAGTTGACATAAATAACCTCCCTAGAAGTACTGCATTTGTCATACAATAATTTATCTGGTACGATTCCAACAGGTAATGAACTAATGTGTTGTGATATATATATTTATTTTTTTAACTATTTGAACTATGTTCAACTGTATGCAGTCTTCCTAATTATAATTAAGCTGAATGTTTGGATTTCGTCCAATCTCTTCACGCTATATTTTTAAATTACTGCACAGAACTAATGTTAGCACTGAATATTGCAATATGTGAATGTAGGCCTTCAGTGCAATACATTCACTAATTCTTCCTATCTGGGCAATAAATTTCTCTGTGGTTTTCCACTAAACGAATCTTGCTACCTCAGCGGGCATGGAGATCAAGCAGAAAGTAATACCGAAGACGGTGGTTAGAGGACACGGGTGGCAATAATAGCAGGAATACTTGCAGGAACATTGTTTCTATGCTCAATCTTCTGGTATTACTGATACTACAGATCAGCCTCTTGTTCATCTGTTTATGAGTAAACTGAATTTTTCTCTTTTGGAGAGGCTTTAAAGTTAAAGTTATCAGATCTGTCAGATGCTACCAATGGTTTCAATGAAGCTGCCATCATTTGCACTGACACAATGAACAAAGTATACAAGGGAATTCTAAGGAACGGTCAAGTGGTTGCTGTCGAAATTCTCGAACTGGCCTACAACGAATCCCTGTGCAGTTTTTTGAAGGAATGCGAGGTCCTGGGTAAGATTCGGCATCATAATCTGGTGAAAATTCTAGGGGCGTTCTCAAACTCAAACACAAGGACTCTAGTGCTCCATTTTATGCCCAATGGAAGCCTGGAAAAGTATCTTGATCACTCTCAAGTATGTCAAGTCACATGGGAAACCAGGTACAAATGGAAGAAAGGAAATCAATGGAGGAAATAATTCTGAGTGCTTCCCGAATTAATGTATTTCGAAATTGAAAGGGAAATTACATGTATTAAAAAAGTTCGAAAAAAGGGATCTAATTTGGAAATCAAAACCAATCTAAGAATTGGAACCCAACCACACAAATGTTCGAGTAGCGAGGCCTCAATTAGTTGTTGGACAACTGAGAGGGGGGGGGGTGAATCAGTTGTTACCATGCTTAAACAATTATGATTATTTAAAATTCATTACAGACCTCTCAATGATAATCATAGTAATGTAGGAAGTAAGCAATATAACATTCAACATCATTCACACATATGGAGATGAAGAGACAAATATTTCCTGAGGAAACCTGTAGCACACCTTTTCTGCTACTAAGGTTTAATCGCTCTTAAAAGGAGACTATAACACCACCAGTGTACATAACTCATACATATGTTATTTAACCCATATGCATTTAAACAATAAACACATTTAACACAGAGTATTCATATGAATTACTGCCATAATCAACAAGCAGTTAGCTTTTCATATTAATTCATATACACAGCGGAAAACATGATACATAAATAACACAGTCATGCAAAACATGATTAAATCATAATCAGATACTTATCTTTATCAATGGTCAATTCCACCAACCAAGTGTAGGCCTTCCACGAACCTCCCAGCCTTAGACCGCACTACTCATCAAGCTCAGTAGTGGGTCACCCCCGAGCTGGGACTAAGCTCCACCCCAAGACAAGGAATACTAGGCTAGCTGAGGTTACAGGGAAAACAACACAGAAAATATGGAGGGATTCTTCCCATGATGCCACCTTATGCCCACTACTACCAGACTCTCATTCCCCACATGTATGTTCCGCCCGGGACTATACACCGTCACAAGCACAGTCCATCGGTGCTAACCTCCCTCTCTGGGCCTCGGCAACAAGCTGGATCAGGAAGTCTCAGAGCCTAAAGCTGGTGCTGGACACTCTCTGGAAGAAACCACCTCCCAACAAACTCTCTTTCACCTGGAGAGAATTTCTTGCAATCCTGACAACCTGCCTCTTCCAACTTCAACCACCTCTCTCACCTGGAGAGAGTGTTGTACAAACTGGCCAACAAGCCACACAGGGTCAAACACTACACGTCTACCACAATCCATGGGAATTCAGACACGAACACCCTAGGATAGCTCTAGACAGGTGCAACAACATAAACAGGCTTAGCAGGGATGGGACACTCCCATTTTCTCAATTTGGCAACACGAAATAGAATCACACTCTGGATTCTCAGGGATGCATGACGAGTCGTCCACGCAAGGGTCGATGCAGAATCTTTCTCAAAGTCAACATAGGCTTCTCGTTCAGGGAATGCACACACGGTTTTTCTCAGAGCCAGACACAGAATTATCAAAACACAGGGACACACTGTTCAGACAGGGGATGTACCAGCTATCCCAGAACAAACACAGATACACGCCCTTTTAGTTCAGAGGATGCATGAGGGTTTCTCTGCAGGAGTCAGACCAGTTCACCTTCTGGCAATTGAGGGTCGAATGGAGGAGGAACCCCCCAGCATGGCTCGTCTCAGCATTTTATTGCATGCGCCAGAGTTGACACTTGTCACCCATGGAACTGCATGTGTTCCACCAGCACACATCATCCTTCGCACGCTTTCCCTTTCCAAAACATAGGATAAAACATAAATGCACACGTCTCTTTTGGGATAATATTAAAATATTATTCCCAGGCTTAAGCCCCTTAGGCTTAGCCCCCGGGCTCAACACTTATCCCCTTTCCCACCTTCCAGCCCCTAATTCCTTGCCCACTCTGTGGATGCTCAGTCCCCCTTCACCCATTCATCGTGGTCGGTCTGCACCTGGCGTTGTTTACCATTTTATTAAATATTCTGCATACATACAAGTACAAAATTAGGCCCTTGGCCTCCAACCCTTAGGATCTCTGGCCTAACAATCACATAAGCCACCAGCTTATAAAAACTTGGCTCACCAGCTTATAAAACATAATTACAATTTCTTTCAGAACATGGTTTGCAACGGGGCTCGACCTTGGGGACACTACAAAACCCATAAAGGGTAAAAACCTCTTCTTCTTTATATGATAAGTAATCTTTACATTATGTACATTATCATACTTATGAGAACCAACTCATAATGAAGCTACAACCTCTATTTTGCAGGCTGCTACTTGCTGAGAGCACCAACTCTCTGGATTATTTAGCACCAACTAGAAGGAAGCACCAACTCCCTGGTTTCTCTAGCACCAACTAGAAGGAATCACTAACTCCCCGGTTTTTCTAGCACCAACTAGAAGGAAGCACCAAATCCCCAAGTGTTCCAGCACCAACTGGATGGAAGCACCAACTTCCATTCATACAAGCACCAACCTGTATAACAGAGAACAACAGTTCTCCCTTGCACCACCCTCCCACCCTGGTTTTTCTGGCTGCAACCAGATGGAAGCTACAACTCCCTGTGTTCAAGCACCCACTTGAACCTCTGAGGACAACAGTCCTCCCTAGCACCTCCCTACCACCCTGAAATATAAATCTTTGCTGCTGAAACTTATTACAGTGATATAATGTTCATCAATGGATTACCAGTTTCATCATTGTTCTGCTACAATTACCTTCTCTGTCTGCCTCATTGTCTTCCTGCACACATCCCTTGCGCTTTCTGTTCTTCTGCCTTTTATGCTCGGTGCAACATTTCCCTTTAATGTGCCATTCCTCCTCTGTGTATTTCAGCTATAACACACTGCCTAATTCTTCACACATCAATCACTCTCAACAATAGCACCCATCTCTTCTTTGTTCTGCGTTCTTATAGTCTTTGTGCAACTTGTGCATGCAATGTGCACAATGCATCTGCATGCTCACCTGACGCCAATGTTCTCCACATCAGGGTATACACCACCACTGCACCATGCCACCCTTCACTTCCTCGAGCCTCAACTCTTTCTCTCTATTCTGCATGTTATACTCATGTCGAGTGCTTTGCCTGATCATCATTGCAACTCTTCAGCTTCTCTGGTGGTTCAACACATGTGTCCATCATCACTGGGTGTTATACTGAGATTCCTTCACCTATCTGGCAGTTGAGACTCTTCGTCTTCTCTATCATAGTCGAGCTCATCCTCTCTGTTGCAGTTACAGGCTTCAATGTCCTTCCTTCTGTCAATCGCCTCTAAGAGTAGTCTTCATTCCACTAGCAGATGCCTTGAGACTCTTCAACTCCTCTAGCAATCACACTGAGGAATTTTTTATTCCTCTGGTAGAAACCATCGATCATTTCTAGCAGTTACACTGTGAAGTGCAACAGTAGCCCTCCGATCATATTCGAATTCACCTGCACCGTTGGATTTAATTTGTAGGGTCTTACGCTTATTTCAGCATTCTTATTTCGGAATTTCGGCATTCCTGTGGTGAAGGTTTCTTTATGCTTCACGTCCCGATCCACGAAACTCCGAAATGAAGCTTGGTTGCACTAGCTCCTTCCTCCATCTTCCACTGATGTGACCATTGGCTGTGACCATAGCCTACACCAAAAGGTGTTTTCGCATTTCGGCAATTCCTGTTGTGAGGCATCTCAACTCTCTAAGTCACGATCTCCGAAATGGATATTAGCTTAATGCTAGCTCCTCCCTTGAGCCTTCATTGATATGACCATGGGTTATGACTAGGGGCCAATTCTGTACACTCATTTTGCATTTCACGTTTCGAAGATTCTGTGATGAGTTGTCTCGACTCTCCATGTCCCAAACTCCGAAATGGAGCTTGTCTCTTCGAGCTCTTCTCTATAGCTCTTCGACGATGTGACCACCGGCAGTGACCAAGTGCTTATCCATAAATCTTTTTTGTGAATTCGCATTTCGGAATTTCGGCATCCTTGATGTGAGTGTTCTTAACACCTCCAAGTCCTAGTATCCGAAATGGAGACGGATCAATGGTATTTTGGAGTTTCGCATTTCGCCACTTCAGGACTCCTGTGATGAGGAATCTCGACACTTGACTCCTCCAACTCCCGCTATCCGAAGCTCCGAAATGGATTCGGATCAACGGTCCACACTCTTGATGATTCGACGGTCCAGATCTCTTCATGATTTTTCATATCGCGATTTCGCAAGTTGAAAGGTTGGAGCAATTCATTCCTTTGACTTTTCAGTCAATGAAATGTTAATCTGTGACCACGTGTCCTACCCGAAGATGGACGGTCCTCCTAATTTCGAGATTTTGTAAGCCCGCTTCTCCTAGAACTTTAAAGAACGTGCAGGTTCTCCTAGATCCAACGATGGTCAGACCCTGTGCTCGGATCTAATGCCTGATATCTATCCTCCATCTTTGCGCTCCTCCTCTCTGGATTCAGATCTGACAGTCATCAAGAATTCTAAATGGGATCCAACGATCACTATCACTTCTCTGCCCGAGCTTATGCATCCTCCTAACTTGGAAGAATTTCTAAGTGTCAAAGGCCTCGACCTTTGATCCTCCTGAGATCCTGAGTACGCTATCTCTCTTGAGCTTTGGCAATGAGTTAACCTCGTCCCTGGTGCACACCTACGCACTACATTTGAATCTGCGCTAATTCCTCCTGAGCTTACTTTTTTCCTATTTTTCCATTGATGCATACTCTGATATTGCCATCAATGACAAGCACACTCTTCCTATAAAACATTTGCCAACAATATCCCCCTTTGGAATTGATGGCAACAAAGGCACCCAGACTCTTTTATCCCCCTTTGACCTCAATGTCAAAGAGAATGTTGTTCCAGATTCTATACTTAAGGCTTAGAAAGTACAGTGTCTAGGCATCTGAAAGTGAGTAAAGGATAAAAAGGGGGAGAAACCAACCTTCGAAAAAGAAAGCTAAGGTTGATTTCTAAGTTGTCATTGCCTAGCTTCCCAAAGTTCCTAAATGCTTATATCTCGTTAAATTGCAACCCATGAACGTTCGAGTTCTGCCCGGTTGGTGGTTGTTTTAAGTATAGTGTTGAAAAGGTTTAAAGATATGCTGGTTTGATCAGATAATCCGGGTTCAATATTAGGTTGTCTTGTTACAGGAACATTCATAGAGGAACAAGAAAAATTAAAGGAAAGTTCAAGGTTGTTGATGTTGTCTCAATTTGATCGTATAAGAGAGAACTTTTTAAATCCGATATCAAATATAGAATGAAAACCAAAGGCCTTTTCCCATAACTGAGTTATATTTTAAATAATTTGTGTGTGAAATGTGAGAAAAACATTGAGCTGTCTATAATGCGAGGCTCCTATCAAGGGAGAATCTCACCCTGTAACCAGAAGAAGAAAAAGATACGAAGGAATCTGACGAAACATAAAATATGAAGATCTAAAAAATTCACAGGTCTTGTACCTATTGATAGCCGATATAGAGGAAAAACTACGAATGATTAGATGACTAAAATTGATCACCACAGTAGTAGTTGTACTAAATCGTAGCTAAAAATTCATCAGATGTGCATATGCGAAATGGAAATTAAAACAAGATAACAGAGAAAAAACTTATAACTCAGTCTTCACGGAATTAGGAATCTTCGGATTGTTTTGTATTAATTTTCACAGGAAAAAGTTTCTATTACAATCGACCAAGAAAGGTCCAGCCTTTTTTCTTTCTTCAAAGTGCATATTTATACAAATTTTGGTATGCTATAATCTCAATCGTTCTAGAAGTTTTCGGTTACAAAATAAGAGATTAAGCATTTCAATCCTTTGTCTTTGTCCTCTTTCGTGCGGATGGAGCACCTTCCTTTCTTTTCTCTTCGGGTTCTAAAAAAAAATAGAATAGGCAACCATATGTCATTATTTGGTACCAGAAACATGTCGCTTCGCCTGCCTGGTGCAAGTGACGCACCTCTCCATCAATTGAGCTATCAACTTGGAAGGCTCTGCTTGGCTATTTGCCTCAAAAGTGTAACAATCTTTCGCTAATTGTGGCAACTTTCCTCCTACCTGTCGGCTTTCGGAGATGATAGAACATAACTGTACACTTGGTCTTATTAGCCATTTATCCACTTGGACTATATCTGTCTGGGTTACCTATGATATTTCATCCTGCTCTCTTTCCTCGTTCTCCTTGATATTGAGCAGGTTCTTGGCTATATCGACCTGGCCTAGTGTCCCATTATTGTTTTTACTATCAAGACCCAACAAAATTTCATCTATCAAACTGAAAGTTTCTTCACAAGAGTTTCTTACCTCTTTAGCTCGTTCTCTGCCTTCTGATATATCACGCTCCCATGCTTTCAAAAGGATGTTACCTTTGGTCTGCTCTAGGATGGAGAGCTTGGAACTACTGCCCATTCCTTTTTTTGTCATGGCTATGACAACCTCTTGGAAAGCAACTCGAGCTGCCCCAACTTCTCTTTCTCTCAAAGAGATGTCTTCCAATACTCGATCAATGATTTGGAAGTGGTTTTGAATGGTTTCCACTTTAGCAAGTAAATCTTGCTGAGCTTCCGACACTCTTTTTCGGATTTCTATGGCTTGGGATTGGAACATCCCGATATCTATCACCTGGATTTCGGTGAAGATTAATTTGTCCTATAGCTTCCCTATCAATTCTCCTTGCTGGCTTATCTGTAATTGGCTAGTTTGGGCCACCTGCTGTGTCTGTTCGAGATCGGATTTGAGTCGCTTGATTTCCTTTTGATTGGCTACTCTAGCTTTCTCTATACCTGTGTTCACCTGATCTCTGAGAGTTTCTTCTTCTCTATCCAGTTTGGCCTCCAAATTTTTGATCAAGCGGTTTTTTCGCTTCAACTGTTCTTTTAGGGACCCAATAGAATATTGTTTGGTTGTAGAGAAAGCCCCTAACGTCCCTGCTATCTGAGTTGAAAATTCCTCTTTTTTCATGTTTTTTCCATCGACTAGGATTTTGAATCTCTTGGTTACCATGCCCACTTCTCGTTAAAGCTCTTGCTTCACAATGGCCTTCCTCTTATTATCAAAGAAAAATTCATTCGGAGGCAATTCTTCCACAGTAATGGGCTTTAGTTATTCACCGAAAATCCATCCTGCATTTGGGATCCCCTTTGTATATTGTAGGGGAGTGACAGAAGTGATGGGGTTGTCGATTTGCCTGGATGATTTCCCCAGGGTAACAACCGAGGCTGGCCTGCTTGAAGGATTTGGGATTTTAGCTTCTGATTTTGGGTCCTTGGTTTGCTTTTTCTCCTCCTAATTTTCCTCCTAGTCAGGTCCCGAATCCTTGGAACCCTTGGCATCTGTTTGTTGTACATATGCAGCAGGTGATTTCTTACCCTGTAAGGCTAGGGGAAGGAAGCTCCGCTGGTGTTCCTGAAATTTGAATAAATCGGCCATCTCCTCGGGCGACAAGGCTTGTATTCGACTCAAGACCTCGGTGTAGGATCTTGTGCCTCAAAAAATGTCATCATGAGGTGAATGCTCATGTTCATATATTTTTAGGACAAAATTTTCCAGGTGATTTCCCACGACCTTGTGTGGGTCATGCTTCTTAAACTCAATATTGACCAATCTAATATAATCCAATGTCACGGCCTCGACTTTGGCATGTCCGAAATATAATAAAGAATATGTGTTAAAATGAATGGGGAAGGGTGGCCATACCTTCTTTGAAAAACCTTTGAGCTCTTTGCTTATGCCACCGATCACGATTTGCCTAGCGATTTTGCGACAAACTAGCCTATCTGGTATGAATAATGGTAGTGCATATGGGGGAACAGAGGCACCGAAAACCTTGATGTATGAAAACTCAACCTCTATGTATCAGTCAGCCACGCTGCTCAAGTTGGTGGAGATGTTATCTGAAATCCTGGGCGGTGGGTTATCAAAGATGGAGACATGCATTGGTACCATTACCCAATTGAAAATTTCATATATGAATTATGTGGCCCTATCCTCCCAAAGTTTTGAGTGCTAGACATGGATAGGCTCAGCCTCAAATGGAGTCCAGCTCCAGCTCATTAGAGGGAAAGGCATCATGAAACAAACAACATCCATGATGTAGGCGAACATAAAAATAAAGTAGCCTTCCCATTCTCCTTCTGCGTTCGATATTCGATAATACGATTGGTTAGATTATCTGATAACAGTTTGGCCCAGTCGAAGGAACAACCTTCAATGACTGTATGAATCAGAGGCACCCATGGGAGGAAAAAGTGTGCGGTGTCTTCCTTCCCATACAACCTACAAGTCATCATTGCTATATATCTTAACTGTGGCTCCAAGGAAGAGATCGAATAAATTCCGTTACTATCTGCCCTAAATTTCGCAATGTGCGAGACCCAATCTTTGATCAGATCAGACAAGTTTCTACCGTATTTCTCACATTCTTTCTTCTCGTTGATAATGGTCCTGGTTGGGATATCCACATGGTCTAGCACCCATCTGATCATATCATAATAAGGAAGGAGTCGTCAGCTTTCCTCTATTTTATGCATCTCCACTTGAACGACGATTTTATATTTGGTGGCCAAGTCGTCCTTCTCATTATTGCTGGAATCATTTGAGCAGTCTACCAAATTGGACTGAAGAATGTCTGAGATGTATGACCAGGTTTTGACGGTATCAATACTTCGGGGTGAAGTATCGGAAACAACATCTGAGCCTTGCCTTGGACTCTCAACAATTGTCTTAGACACTTTTCGTGGAGCCATGATAAGGGATTCTTTATTTATCTTTTCTGTAGTAAAAATGTAGATACAGACAGAAGTTAGCCTGGTGCAAAAGGTTTCTTTACGCAAGATAGAAATGAAATTTGAAACAATGAGAGGAAGAACTCTGTATATTTACTATTTAAAACCCCGATGTCCTTGTGAACAGAACTGTCAAATCGTTTTTAGGGAAAGATTTAGCAGTAAAAGCAATATTCTAACCTGTCACTTCGTCGTATTTTAAATAAATGCCATAATTTTTTTACGGGTCGTGACACAAATTAGCGCAAAAAACATTTAAATTTACTCCGTAGATAGTGCGTGTTAATATTTGCATTAATGCACTGATTAATCTAGTTTATCTCCTTTAATTAGGTTTTCTTTAAACTTTAATCACCCTTTTCGGCTTTCGTCGTATCAGGAGATTTCACTCATATCCTTTGAGCCCCTAAACCCTGAGATCGCGATGATGCTATCTAGTTAAACAAAAACATGATCCAGATTAAGAGTTTAATTAATTTGTGCTTAATTAATATCACGACTTCACGACTCGGGGTTACAAAGGTATAGTTTCTTGGAAGAGAGAAAGCCGAGTCGCGAAACCCTGACAGTGTTTAACTATGGTTTAAAACAACTTACCCCTGACACTAACCCCAGTGACTTTTGAAACTGTCTCACGACTTCTCCTATCGGAGTTATGATGTTAAGGTTTTTGGGGAGAGCAATTGTCGAGATGCGAAACCCAAACAATGTTAACTAGGGTTTAACGGAACCTTACTCTCGGCGTTAACTCAGACAAGATTTCAAAATTGTTCCGCGACTTTGTGCATCAGGGCTTGAAAACCGTGTGACTTGTAACTCCCGAAGTGCGATATCCCGAGGTATATAAAGGTTCAAATCTTGCTTAACAGTTAAAAGGAAGTGACTTAGGAGTGTAACGGCCATCGCCACTTCGCATGTTCGGACTACTGATATTTTTAGTGGGTAAAGGTCACGAAGTAAAAAGACAGCTTAAAAGCCAACCTCTGATTTTAAGAATTTCATTTAAACTAGTTAAAAAAAAAAAGGTGGCTCCAACATAGACTCCAACTAGGGATCCCATCTTCCTGCGAGATGGGAAGAACAGTAGACCACGTGCCTGTATTGGGTAAATGGAGTCATTGGTTTTATTTATGTAAAACTTGCTTAAGGGGATACAGAGGGAAGAAGAGATTTCGTCTTTTATTTTTGAAAATACTTTCAAAACTCAAATGTGTTTCAAACTCATCTGTAGCTCCTGTCATGACTTTCTCCTTCTCGTTACTGAATTTAGGTCTACCTTAAGAAAATCAAAACAGTCCTAGGAAATCCAACAGATCTTGTGGCTTTCGGCTTACATCAAACAAAGTGAATTACATGTTTTTAATCAGCGAGCCTTGTCTAAACTTGGGATGCAGATCCAATTTCGAAATAATTGGTTACCAGAGTAGAGTGAGATTCACGTATGATGGCCTTACAGATATCTCAGATATTTCTTCACTGTCAAAAAGCCTGTTCAGTACCCCGGTGAAGTTATCTGGCCCTTTTTACTGAATTTCCTTTCACCACTTCGAAATATATTTATGCATTTAAATGCTAAGACGAGGACAATCATTTCTGAATTTCCTTGCATCATCTCTTTGGACTAGATGGGGGAAATCAAATATGAATTTCCTTTCACCATCTTTCTTATAATTTACTTTTTAGAACACGAAGTGGGGGCAATCAGTTTGTATGAGGGATGATATCTGTGTCATATTTGCAGTGGAGGTCTGTCAACTTACTTTGATTACTTGGTACCAACCTTCTCTTGACTTTCAAAAAACCTTATCCCACAGGGAAAATGGGAAATATTGCTTCCAGGTGCCTTCCTTCAAGCAAGCCTCAGTCCTTAGAAAACTGTTTAAAAACCTAGAAGAGTCAGGATCAACCTACGCATGAATTTGTTTAGTAGGAGACTGAGGAGTTATGAGGACTGGCTTACTTTCTAAAATCTGTTTTACAGCTTCCAAAACTAAAATGTAATATCTTCTCCCTATGTATGAAACCCGGAAAGATGCTTGGTTTTTTAAGAAGGTAAATCTGAAGACAGAAAAAGGGTGACGGAGAAAGGTCTATAAATTGAAAAATAGGGGTCATAGATTAAAACTGACTCTTGGAACCCTTTTCCGGAGATGCTTTACTTTCTCTGCTTATTTTAATTACCTCCTATCTTTATTTAGGTGAAATTATTAGGACCCAGAGTAAGGAGTTGTTCTTTTAATAACCAGTCAAGCGAAAACACCACGTGTATGAGACCATCATGGTGCTTTAGAAACCTTCATTTAAAAAATAAAATTCTCAGGAATTTGTACCTTTGCCTTACCATTTCATTTTCTTTTAAAATAATGGAAAACCTTTTTTGTCACCTATTTTTGGAGAATTTATTCTCAGATATATGATTTTTTGTTTACTCCTTTTGCTTGTTTGGTCTACAAGCCAGAATCCTGTAAACACGAAGAGTATCAGGGATTTTTTTAAAAGAGATGAATGCATTGAAAATTTTGTATCTCTACTTCTACAAAAATCATTGTCCTGATTAATTAGTGGTGAAAGTAAACTTACCAAATAGAAATTATGAAATAGAAAGAAAATACAAACTGGTATATACAATGGAAATTTTTGGGAACCAATTATTGCATATAGTATTTTAAATAATGCCTGTTGACAGGGGCGTTGACGATTTTACCGTCCATATTTTCTAATAGAAACAATTTTTTTCCTTCGGGAGCTGCGACTTTGAATGGTCTGTACCAAATATGATCAAATTTACCATGTTTTGCCGAGTCTTCCTTCCTAGAATCCCATTTCAAGACCAAATCTCTAGGGAGAAACTCTCTGTCCTTTGCCTTACGGTCGAATAACGTTTTCATGTCATCTTGGAATTTCTGCGACCTTTCGTCCACTTCGACCCTGTGTTGTTGGACCTCGATCAACTGGTTTATCCTTCTTGTGACATGATTTGGTTCTTCTTTCTCATCTTGTCAAAGCTTCATCACGGGAAGTGCTATATTTATGGGTAATACCACGTCGGTCCCGTACACCATTTGGAAAGGAGAGGTGCCGATAGATTTTTTCGTGCCTATCCGATTTACCCATAAAACGTATTTCAAATGCACATGCTAAGACTTTTTATTCTCGTTCAACACTTTCTTAATTACATTGATCAGAGTCTTGTTTGAAGACTAGGCTAGTCCCTTTCCTTGGGGGTAATATGTCATGGAATGACCGATCATGATATTGTATTTTTGGCAAAAGCTGATCATGGCCATAGATTTAAAAGCCTGGGCGTTATTTGTGACTATCTTTCGAGGGCAGGCGAATCTAGACAAAATGTTATCTTCTAAGAAATCTATTACCATCGAATCTGTTGCCCTTCTGGTTGGAATAGCTTCTACCCATTTAGTGAAGTAATCTATGGCAGTCAGGATCCATTTGTGTTGAGTGCTAGAATGGGGGTTAATTTCGCCTATAAAATCTAATCCCCATTGCTGAAAAGGGGCTTCCATTTTGACTGCAACCAACGATAGCGCTAGGATTTTATGCTTGCCTGCGAACAGTTGGCAAGGGTTACAGGCTCTAACATTGGAATTGATGTCTGAGAAAATTTTTGGCCAATAATGCCCTTCCCTCAGAATCTTATAAGTTGTCGCCCTCCAAGCGTGATGTCCCCCGCACTCTCCTTCGTGAAATTCTCTTATGACCCTCTTTGTTTCTGATTCGACTAAACAAACCAACAGGAAGCCAAGTGGGTCCTTCCAATAAAATTGACTTTTGGATATACAGTACTTGACCGCATGCAGTTTTAGCATCTTGGCTTTGGATGGGGATAAGTCACTCGAGCATTTCAAGGTCAACAGGTAGGACACTATGTTTTTGTACCAATCTGATGAGGAAAACTTGTCCTCGATTCTGATTGCACTTGTTTTCTCATCGATCTCGTTCATGTCCACATCCTCTTCACATTCTTCTAGTCCATTTATACCGAGGGATCTAATTTCAGTCAGCTAAGAGTTTATCCAAACCTTGACCCTTTACTAGTCTCATTGGTTTTATCTCCAGGTCGAATTCTTGAATTTTGGCAAGCCACTGTCCCCTTTTGCCATCACCGTCGGACTAAACCAAAATATCCTTTACGGAACTGGTAGGTACGTACACAATTATCTTGGAATGCAACACATAGGTTCTGTTATCACCCCATAAATTATGGGAATCAACTTATGACTTGGATATTATGGATAGTATCTGTATCTAGTGTTTTTATTGGCAACTGATTTTTCATTTTGCAAAAAGAAAAGAAAGAAAAAAAGAAAAGAAAGAAAAAAGAAAAGAAAAAGAAAAGAGGGCATAAAAGAATTAAAAAAAAATCCCCATGCAATAATAGTAACTTGGTCATACATTTCAAGCATGGCCAAGTCCTTTTAAATTTTCAATGTTGATAGGTTAGTGAATAAATCTGACCAGACTGTCTAATCCTGGTCAGATAGCCCTTAGGTTAGATTAGTGAATAAATTTGACCAGACTGTCTAATCCTGGTCAGATAGCCCTTAGGT
>JZKD02S1688299.1:471298-483332 GCA_000966675.3 Picea glauca | reverse complement strand
TGACCAGACTGTCTAATCCTGGTCAGATAGCCCTTAGGTTAGATTAGTGAATAAATTTGACCAGACTGTCTAATCCTGGTCAGATAGCCCTTAGGTAGAGTAATTTCTTAACCCAACAGTTTAATCTGGGTTAATTTCCCTAGGGAGATAGGATTAGCATGTAGGTTAGTTGTTTCATTTGTTTCATCCCCCATGAAAACAGATTAATAAAGATGTTACACCATGTCCCAAATGCCTAAGAATAGTTGGTTCGAAACCCAATGGTGGTATCTCTTTGAAATTTGAAGAAAAACCCTTAAATTGCTTTATCCTAACTTTTTCCCCAAGCTCATATTTCTCCGCTCATGATTTATGTTACATTCACTTTCCAATGGTCCAGATCACGGCACTTCGATCAACGGCTCATAGAGCATTCCGGACCCCCCCTAGCGTTCTGCTTTTAACAGAAGGGGGGGGGGTCCAAAATCGGTGATAATACTTACGCAGATCTGGACGGTCCAGAAAAGAGCGCGTGAATCCATGGCCCACATTGGATTCTGGACCCCCCCCMCTCGTTCTGCCTTTAACGAAGGGGGGGGGTCCGGAATCGGTAATAATTTGGGCGCACATCTAGATGGCCCAAAACAGAGCGCTTAAATCTATGGTTCACATTGAATTCCGGACCCCCCCCTCCGTTCTGCCTTTAATGGAGGGGGGGGGTCCGGAATAGGTATTAAGGAGCGCGCTAAGATCTGCGGCCAGGAAACAAGCACGCAGATCTATGGCTCAAAATGGATTTCGGACCCCCCTTGGTGTTATGCCTTTAACCGAGGGGGGGGGGGTCCGGAATAGATATTTCCCTCTGGTGGGCCCCTGGTCATACGTGACATCGGCCTATTTGTCCTCAAGTCTCATCCCCCACATGCGGTCTGACAGCCCATCACTCATGGATATCATCCTCCACTGATTCCACTTGTCCCACTTGTTCCCGGGTTCGCGTCCCATCTCATAACTGTTGTCAGTCCCTGATGTCAGTCCTTTACACTTTTCACTCATGACCAGCCCCTTATGGCGACTTTCACTTCCCATCACCTCCAATCCATAGCATCCACGTCAACCATCCGTATGATTTGGCCACCGTCACCTGCCATATCACCCCCAAGTGGCCCGTTGTCCATTAATCACTGGATAACATACCCGTTGTCATGCTTACCGTTTTTCCGCGTCCAACCGACCCTAGTTTTAAATAAAACTACCGTTTTCCCTCTTCATACACTATTCATCCATCGCACCAGAAAATTTTACTCTTACGCCTCCATTGCTTTTCCGCCACCTTCTTCCACAGTCAGTCTACCCCTCTAACATCGTGTTTATTGCAGGTACTGTTGCTGAAATGGTGCCGAAGCCAAGACAAGCAGAAGAAGAAGAGAATCCTTTTCTTCCTCCTCCTGTTGACCTGGACAAAATTCCCTTGGTTGATAAAGATCGTCTGATCACAGATACCATTTGCGACTTCGATTTTTCTGATCTTCAGTCATGGTTCTGGGAGGTGTTCCTGGACCAGAGTGACGAAATTGGACTCTGGGAGTCCAATTTGCCCCTGTATCTCTTTCCCCAAATTCATTATTTCTCTGAATTCGCCCTCAAATGCCAAGCCCATTACATTCCCGACCAGAGGGCCATTGTTTCTTCATCTGGAGACGTCCTCTTCTTCATCACTCCCGAAGACATTGACCAGATGATGCAAATTCTCTGTGCTGAATCTGCGTCCCCTTTCAATTTAGAAACCCTCACTGAGTTGTATCAGAAAATGACCTTTCCCCAGAGAGCTCAGATAGTCGAGCTCTTCTTCCCCACTTCTTCTCAACTCCCTTCCACCAATCCACCTTACCATTCTTCCATGTTCTCCACCAAAGGAAACCAAATCATTTCTTCCCTTTGTGCCCTGCTTGGTTACTATTCTGATCAATGGGTAGATGAGCCCATCCTGGGTTTTCTGTCCATTTTCTCAAACGATGAAAAGCCCACAACGCAGTTCGACTACAGCACCTTCTTGGCAGATAATATTCACGAACAGTTTGTGAATTTCGGCACAGAGGGTATGTTTAGATATTCTTCCATACTGACGTACATGTTCATTTACTTCCAAGCCGACAAATTAAGTTTCTCCATGCAGAAAATGGATGCAGACGGACGGCCCCAGCCAGTCACAACATGGACTTCTCTTCTGAAGTGTAACTATGCTGAATACGACTTCAAAGATTTCATTGATCAGTTTTACCATCCGGTGGTTAGCATGTTGAGTGGCAGGCCTGAGCCACGAATAAATGATGAAGTCCAGAGAATTCTGCATCTCTCGGACAATGTAAAGACAGGAGACTGGTACTTGTACCAGAACTATACCGAAATCAGAGTTTTCGAGTGCGAGTTGGCACCTTACAAGCTACCTCAATACCTGCCGGTAAGGATCTTTTCCTTAGAATATATTAGACAAATAATGAATTAAGATGATATTCATTTTGTTTCCTTAAAAAAAAAACAACAATTGAGAATCAAAGGACAGATAGGTTCTTTCATCTGCAATAATACAGGTGCTGGGGAGGAAGCGGACAGAATGTTAAAGGAGATGAAATTGTTTACCAGTTTCACATGGCACTATGATCCATACGGGATCATTTCAGAAATGAGGGTGAACAATAAGAGTGTCCCATATGCTCATGAGCCCAAGCCAGAGATAGAAAAGTTTGCAAATCAGATAGTATGGGTGCCTGAAACCTTAATCGAGATGGAGTAGCAGGTTGGAGTGGAACAACAGGTGCCCTCGACGAGTGTGCCACCCACTACAACACCTCAGGTCCCCAAGGAGAAGAGGCCCCGACAGGAGTCGTCGCCTACTGCAACAGTGTTTTCATCAGAGGAGTTCCAGATGCACACCAAGAGGCCAAAGTCAGCTTCAACGCCTGGCGCTACAGTAGAACAAGAAGTTCCGACTACCACATTAACTACCACAGGGGTCAAGCCAGTCACTCTACCTTTCGGTTCGATCCAACACAAGGAAATCACAACAACAATACCGAAGAAATCCACAGATTCTCCCCTGGATACTCAGACAAGTAAAACTGGTCCCAAGCTGGGCATTTTCGAAAAGTACGAATTGATCAAGAAGAAGAACCAAACACTCACTAGTAGTACTTATGCCCAGTTTCGAAAGCATTCATCCACAACTCAGCATAGGCTTCTTTAGGCATTTGACACAGAAAAGGGAAGGATACACATGGCTTACCTCCAAGCACAGATACCAGATCCCAAGGTGATATCAGACTACAAAAGGGCCACCTTCGAGTTCCAAGCGAAGGATGTGCATCCAACAGATCAAATGGATCTGCACAAACAAACTGGGGAGATGGTTTTTCACACATTGGCACATGCTACAGCTTCTGCAGCAAAATTCCAGGTGTCATTGAACAACGCTCAGACGCAACTTAAGCTAGAAAGGATATCATCTTTTGCTAAAGACAATAGAATCAAAACATTGGAAGAGATGGTCCTCAAGATCGGCTACGATCCTTCAAATGTGAAGGCTATTGAAGACATGATTAAGAAGAAAAATGCTGACATCGCATCCTTAAGAAAACAGCTGAAGCTCCCTCCCACAAAGGACTCATAGGCAAAGGAGATAGCAGAAAAAGAAGGTGAAAGGGATGAGATGCTAACGTTACTCATGGAGCAGAATGCTCAGCTAAAACAGATGGAGGCTGAGATGGAGAGACTGCTAAAGGAGAAAGAGCAAACGAAGCCAATGGAAGGCATTCCATTGAGTGCTATCCCAATTGCAGGTTTGAGCACAGAAACAGTGACAGTGATACCATCTGCAACACCAGTGTCACTACCAGAAGGAACAACAGACCTTGCCAAGTCCATGGAGAGGATGAACCTGCAAGAGTCAGAAATCAACAGGCTTAAGAAATAAGTGGAGAACCTCCAAGAGCTCAAAACTTCTTTCCAGACAAGTCTATCTAAAGAAAAGCAGGTGAATGAGAAAATCAGGAAGGAGTTACAGCAGCTCCAAAAGCAGACAATGGCAGGGAAGACTTTGGCTGAGGTCAAAGAGATTGTATGGACAGATATTGCCAAGTCTATAAATGAAATCTGGCCAATGTTTCAAATCATGTTTGAACAAAATGAGTTTCTTCAGAGGAGCAAACAGGTGATTGAGAAAATCAGAGAGGAGCTGGGAGACATGCCAGCACAGGCAAATGAGATCATCAGGTTCCTGAATTCCAAGACCAGAGAGGAACTAGAAGAACTAAAGATCGAGGATAGAACATAAACTATACTGGAGGTTAAAAGGGTTTTAACCAAGAGAAGTCTAATGCTTCAGCTTGAGGAAAAGGTTCAAGTCATGGATCAAGGAGTACAATTTTTTTTCAATAAGATAGATGTTCTCCAAAAGAAAGGCCTTCCTGGTCTGAAGGTCAGTAATGACAAACTAATGACACTCCCTGACTACAAGAGGAGGTTGACTGAAGTATCTAAGGACAGTTCTAAGTTTGCAGGGATACAAGGGAGCATCACAGGCAAAGCATTCATGGATGCCCTGCAGTTGGATATTAGTATCCAACACGAGATTAAACACATATTCATCATCAAGCCTACATTTGCTAAGTATACAGACATGGATGAAGTGTATCGGAGATTACTTAAAGTCACAGTGCGAAATCATCTCAGATGGGAAGAACTTTATGATCTACTAGATTAGCGGATGAGCTGTCACTATCCAGTCACATGTCCAGTCAGAAGAGGTTGCGAAGGCACCTCGCCAACGGCCTACCCCAGAAAGTTCCGCATGCATTTGTACTGAGTCATCAAACAATTTTTGATTAGTTAAAGTAGTTAGACTAAAAATAGAATGAGCACATCCCAATCAGTTATGACAGGAATGTTTGTATTTTGATATTAGAAATACTTCACTTTTGGAAGTATTGAGGGTTGTTGTTTCGCACACCCTATTACTATCAAACTGTATTATTTTTGAAGAGATCGACCATTAATAAAGAGGAGGCACTTTACAGGATTCTTGCGTATGTTCACTGGTGATGTCAATCTTCTAAGTTGAATGTTTTTCTTTCTTTGTAATCATTGTGTTTTCTAGAACTAATCTTTATGAATAGCGTAATGTTGCAGGATTTATCTTTGTTACTCTGTTTCTGATTCTAAAAGATTTTAATGTTTATCTTCTAATATCTTCAATTAAGAAATTCTTAACTGCTTGTTAGTTGAAGTTATTTTTCTTATCTTTTCTTCCGTCCGTCATTTTAATTACTAAAGATCCAGTGAGTATATTATCTCGCCCTGTGAAGGACTTCTTTGGCGTTTCTGGTTGTTTCTCATATTTAATTAAATACAGACCCCATACCCCAATGGATGTGTAAACTGTCTCAACCAATTATAAACCCTTTTACAACAAAAAATACTTGTTCCTTTTACCTAGCCTAATACCTGAAGTTAAAAACAAAGCTAAATCATATAGAGAGATCCCTCTCTGAAGCTGGAAGGGCTAGATCCCAGCTTTAAAAACGGTTGGATAAGGTTACCTTTGTAGATTTCTTCTTTTTCGACCTCTAGGAAATTTACCAAGTGCTAACATAATTGGCGACTCCACTGGGGAACGAACTAAAACTGACATTCTCACATTTTCTTTCCCCTAAAAAGAACGTTTGATTTTGAGAATAAAGTAATGTTTAGAGGTTGATTAACTCTGTATATATTATTTTCAAACTCTTAAAATAAAAAATATATATATATATTATAAAAACCAAAAAGAGTTCTGGCTCCCAACAAAGTTCACACTAGATCTCATCCAGATCCAGAACCGTCTACAGCGATAGATAATCCCGAACGTTTGCTAAGGCGAAAGGCCTCGGTTGCCGGCTCAGGGAGTCATACTGCCCTGCATAAGTCTCCTTCCTTTTCCGGAGAACCTAGTATCTCTCAAAACTTTGATCTTGATCCTCTTCCCCAACGAAACTTGGTTAGAACACGGTCTGAAACTTTTGTTTCTAGGCTCATCTTTGACCCAACTATGTTGCAACCCCGAACCCTCGAAGTCTTGTCTCCTACGTCTAGACTACAAATCACTACCTCAGCACTGCCCAGTCCCTTCTCTTCCTCATCTTCAGTCGCTACCTCTCCCACCATCCAGGTCGTCGTCCCACCTCCTCCACCCATCATGGCAGCTCGATATGCTCCTTTGGTGTTGGCTGCGTCGCTACATCCCATGCCCCAAGACTACCAAACACGACTTCCACAGTTCGAAGCAACTGGACCTCTAAATGGTCAACAACATGTGGACAAAATGAATGACTATATCGATTTGCAAGAAGTCGACGAAGTTGACGTCCAAATGAGATTGTTCGCCCAAAGTCTGACAGGAGACGTAAAGAAATGGTTCCCAGCTTTACCCGCCGCATCAATCCCTGACCTTGTCGCGTTCCAAAGAAGTTTTCTTGACAGATGGGAGGTAAAGAAAAACCCTCTCCAAATACTGTAAAAATACGAGAATATAAAAAGAAACCAAGGTGAGACGGTACAAGATTACTGTACCCGTTTTAACAACTTGTATAATGCAATCCCAACGGAAATCAAACCTCCCCAGGGTTTGGCATTGATTAAATTCCCTGATGGATTTGATGTTGACATGTCTTACCAGTTAAGAGAAAGAAATGCTACCACCCTTGAAAACATACAGAAAAGTGCTATTAGTGTGGAGGCTAATCTGTTGGCGAAAAGGGCACGTCAAAGGTCAGAAAGGAGGGTCACGATCAACGAAGAACCTTCCACGTCAACCACCGATTCCAAATTGGATTCTGTGGTCAGATCATTGGAATTATTGATAGAAAGAACGAGTATTTCAGACATAAATCCTTCGAGAGACAACACACCTGCTCCTCAGATTCGAAACCCCAATTTTAGAAGAAACCCTCCTCAACTCGGACACAGAGACCCTAGAGATTAAAGAGAGCAGAGGGGCCCAGATCAGCAGATCAGACCTCCCTTGCAAGAAAACTATGCTGATGAAGGGGGGGAAGTAATTGAGGAATTGGACACTCATATCAACCTCATGGGCATTCATGACAATGAGGCCATTTTCCTTACTCAAGAGGAGAAGGAACTATTTCTGCTAAATCAAACAAAGGTGGGTGAGGAGGCCGAAAATGCTGGACAACAGGCCTTTGAAAACGCTATTTTGGAGGTGCACTGCCAATACAATATGCGAAGTAAGAAGACAGAATTAAATTCCTTGAAAAAGGCGACCGAAACACAGAGGGTAGCTGAGACTGGGAAAACCCTTGAGCCAACTACTACTGAGAAAAATCCTGAGAAGACCACTAATGAAAAGTCTTCTGAGAAGGGTAAAGTCGACGCTTCGGTGAAGAAAAACATCACCATACTAAAAAGACCAGCACAACCCGAAGTTTCACCTATTAATCCACCTAGTACCGCTGCGCGGAAGAATACGATGGAACAACCAGAATCAATGGGTCAGGTCCGAGCTGCTGCACCTTTTAGCCTGGAGGGAGAATTGGCCAAAATAAAAATTCCTATCCCACTTACAGAGTTGATGAACAGAGGGGGTTATCGTTCACAGGTAATAAAATCACTGGCCATTGAACCTGACATAGGCACTAAGGCCTTGACTATAGGATCAGTGACTCATTCAGACACTATGAACCTTGCTGATGATCACCCCGACCTCCTTTTCAGACCGGAAGTGGATGGTCGAGACGATACCGGTGACGTAGCTCCCTTTTACATCAGTTTGAACATACACGATTTGATCTTGCATAACACTATGCTGGATTCAGGTGCCTCACATAATCTGATGCCTAAAGCAGTAATGGAAAAACTGGGATTGGAGGTCACTAGGCCTTACAAAGATCTACACTCGTTTGACTCCAGCAAAGTCAAATGTATTGGTTTGATTAAATATTTTTGCATCACCCTGGTTTAGATCCCTTCAAAAAGCATGGTAATGGACGTGGTGGTTGCAGACATCCCGCCAAAGTATGGTATGTTGCTATCCCGGTCATGGGGAGCTAAGTTGAAGGGAACCCTGCAACTGGATATGTCTTATGCCACTATCCCAGTGTTTGGACAACAGAGGAGGTTATACAGAGAAACACTGATGAAGTATATGGTCAATAGTCAAGAGAAACCTCATAATTACCCCCTTTACTCTTCTCATTCAGATTTAGATTCGTTCATCTTGTACAATGACGGGGATATGGAAGAGCCAGATACTCAGCTAATCGAAGATGTATCTAGTCAAGATGAAGGTCCAGAAAGTGGTGAGGCAGCAAAGATGAAAAATGTAATCACTGAATATTTCCCCTCCGATTTCTGGAGTATGGATTTTGATGGAGCTGTGAGTAAAGAAGGAGCAGGTGCTGGAGTCTGGTTGCATAATCATTGAAAAAGGTATTCAGAGAATCATTCCTACAAACTAAATTTCCATTGCACTAACAACGTTGCTGAGTATGAAGCTTTAATGCTCGGTCTGAAGCTGTTGAAAAAAGTTGGTGCTAAGCAGATAATGGTAAGGGGTGACTCTGAATTAATAATCAAGAAAATTAAAGGGGAATATGCTGCTAAACACCCACACCTTAGAGCCTACAAAAATGTTGTTCTTGATGATTTGAAGTTTTTTACTGAGGTTGACTTGTAGGCAATGCCGAGAGGACATAATATTCTGGCTGATGGATTGGCTACGTCAGCAGCCTCCTGCAAAATCCCTTTCCACCAAACATGCCCGTACACTGTCGAAGTGAAATGCAGACCGAAGGTTCCCGATAATATCAGGTACTGGCAAGTGTTTGGAAATGACGATCAGATAGAGGACTTTCTGCAATGCAAGAACGATTTTGAATGTACAAACATAGATTTAGAAAATGAAGCCAAGAATGTAAATAATTCTGAGTTTGAAATAGATAGTGTGAATACTGTAGATTCAAGAGTAGATACAGTAGATTCAGGAGAGTTAAGAAATGACGAAATGGATGCCAACATTTTACAATTAAAAAGCAATGTTTTACCTAGAGGGATTCTTCCTTTAGAAGATCTGTTTGACAATAACGATGTAGCTAAGAAACCAAAAATAGAAGCACATGGACAAGAGATAGAGGACTGCAATATAGGGACTGAAGAGAAGCCTAGGATGATCAAACTGTCCAATTCATTACCCCCAGAACAAAAGCTTAAATTTATTGAGCTATTCAAAGAATATGCAGACGTTTTTGCCTGGGGCTATGAAGATTTGAAAGCCTATGATGCCAGCATCATACAACACAGGATTCCCATAAAGGAAGACCATAAACTGTTTGGGCAGAAACTTAGGAGGATAAATCCCAAGTTACTTCCCCTGATAGAAAAAGAGATTAAGAAAATGTACAATGCCAAGATCATAGTCTCGATACGTTTCTCTAAGTGGGTTTCTAATCTAGTCCCTACACGTAAGAAAACCGGGGAAATCATACTCTGCATAGATTTCCGAAATCTAAACAAAGAATCCCTGAAGGATAACTACCCCTTGCCTAAAATGGATCACCTCCTGCAAAGGGTGGTCGGGTCCAGTCGAATTTCTCTATTAGATGGTTTCTCGGGCTACAACCAGGTCCTAGTTCACCCAGACGACCAAGAAAAAACGGCTTTCACCACACCATGGGGCACTTTCATGTATGTGAAGATGCCTTTTGGTTTGATGAACGCCAGAGCCACCTTCCAGAGGGCGATGAATATCACCTTCATAGAAGAATCAGGTAAGTTTATTTTTGTTTATCTAGATGATGTGACTGTGTTTTCCCAATCTGATGATGAACACCTGCGGCACCTTAGACGAGTTTTCGAAAAGTGTAGAAGGTTCGGGATTTCTTTAAATCCCAAGAAGTGTCTTTTTGGGTTAGAAGAAGGCAAACTATTGGGACATATCATCTCTAAAGAGGAATCATAATTGACCCCAGCAGAATCGAGGCCATACTAAAGCTAGAACACCCAAGAAACCTCAAAGAACTACAGTCTTTTATAGGGAAAATTAACTTTCTTAGAAGATTCATTCCTAATCTGGATGAACTCCTCCGAAACATCACAAACATGTTGAAAAAGGACGTAAAATTAAAATGGGACTCTGAGTCCAGGCAATCCTTCGAACAGGTAAAACGAGCACTCACAGAAGCCCCAGTCTTGATCAGTCCCGATTTCACTAAAGATTTCTACCTTTTTTCTTTCGCCACTGAACATACTATAGCGGCGGTATTACTGCATAAGAACAGTGAAGGGTATGAAAAGCCCATAGATTTCTTCAGCAAAGTTTTAAGAGATGCTGCATTGAATTACAATATCATGGAGAAGCAAGCTTTTGCTCTGGTAAAGGCTATAAAGGACTTCAAGGTCTATATTCTCCATTCCCACACCATAGCTTATGTTCCGAATGTGGTAGTAAAGGATATCTTGACACAAGATAACCCTGATGGTAGAAGGGGAAAGTGGATTGCAGTTATTCTAGAATACGACATAGAGATTAAGCCCACAAAACTAATCAAAGGCCAAGGCCTTGCTAAACTGATGGCTGAATCTAACTTCCAGGCTCTTGACATTAATTTTCTAGATGTGACAGATGAACAGGGTGAGATGGTGACTCCAAGCGTTAGAGAAGTATTTCTCAACTCTCTGTGGTATGCAGACCTTATATTCGTTCTACAAAATTTACAAGCTCCCCCTAGTTTAACAAAGACTAAAGCTAGATTTTTAAAGTTGAAAGCTTTGAAATTCTGTATTCTAGAAGGAAATTTGTATTGGAAAGACCTTGCAGGTATTTTTTTAAATTGTTTACTGAAGGATGAAGCTGATAAAGTGTTGCAGGAGTTTCATGCAGGAGAATGTGGTGGCCATTTGAATTGGAAGGTTACAGCCAACAAAATACTCAGAGCTGGATTTTACTGGCCTACCTTGTTTGCAGATGTACATCAGAAAGTAACAGCATGTCACCAGTGCCAATTGTTTGAAGGGAAAAGGAAACTCCTTCCTTTACCTCTTAAACCAATCTAAGTTGAGGCCCCTTTCCAGCAATGGGGACTCGATTTCATTGGAGAAATACATCCTCCATCTTCGGGCCAACACAGGTGGATTCTTCCTGCCACTGATTATTTTACCAAATGGATCGAGGCTGTACCAAGCAGGAAAGCCACTGACTCTGTAATTATCAAATTTCTTGAAAATAATATTTTGTCTCATTTTGGTTGTCCTAGAAAGATCATTACTAACAATGCAGCTGCCTTTCGGTCAAAGAAACTCATAGATTTCTGCAACCGGTACCACATTGGCTCGGGGCATTCCACGGCCTACTATCCTCAGGGGAATGGGTTGGCGGAATCCTCAAACAAAACTTTGGTAAATATCATCAAGAAATCATTGCAGGAGAACAAAAAATCATGGCATGATAAGTTGGTATTTGCCTTATGGGCAGATAGATTGAGCACCAAAAGGTCAATTGGTATGTCACCATACCAGCTAGTCTATGGTACTGAGGCTGTTTTCCCAAATTTATTCACTAATCTAACCTAAGCATGGCCAAGTTCTTTTAAATTTTCAATGTTGATAGGTTATTGAATAAATCTGACCAGACTGTCTAATCCTAGTCAGATAGCCCTTAGGTTAGATTAGTGAATAAATTTGACCAGACTATCTAATCCTGGTCAGATAGCCCTTAGGTAGAGTAATTTCTTAACCCAACAGTTTAATCTGGGTTAATTGTCCTAGGGAGATAGGATTAGCATGAAGGTTAGTTTTTTCATTTGTTTCATCCCCCATGAAAACAGATTAATAAAGATGTTACACCATGTCCCAAATGCCTAAGAATAGTTGGTTCGAAACCCCATGGTGGTATCTCTTTGAAATTTGAAGAAAAACCCATAAATTGCTTTATCCTAAGTTTTTCTCCAAGCTCATATTTCTCCGCTCATGATTTATGTTACATTCACTTTCCAATGGTCCAGATCACGGC
>JZKD02S1688299.1:458188-471091 GCA_000966675.3 Picea glauca | reverse complement strand
TCTGGAATCGGTAATAATTTGGGCGCACATCTAGACGGCCCATAATAGAGTGCTTAAATATACGATTCACATTGAATTCCAGACCGCCCCCTCCGTTCTGCCTTTAATGGAGGGGGGGGGATCTAGAATAGGTATTAGGGAGCGTGCTAAGATCTGCAGCCAGGAAACAAGTGCGCAGATCTATGGCTCAAAGTGGATTTCGGACCCCCCTTGGTGTTCTTCCTTTAATCGAGGGGGGGAGTTTGGAATAGATATTTCCCTCCGGCAGGCCCTTGGTCATACGTGGCATCGGCCTATTGGTCCTCAAGTCTCATCCCCCACATGCTGTCTGACAGCCCATCACTCATGGATTTCATCCTCCACTGAGTCCACTTGTCCCACTTGTTCCCGGGTTCTCGTCCCATCCCATAATTGTTGTTAGTCCCTGCTGTTAGTCCTTTACCCTTTTCACTCATGACCAGCCCCTTATCGCGACATTCACTTCCCATCACCTCCAATGCCTAACATCCACGTCAACCATCCATATGATTTGGCCACATTCACCTGCCATATCACCCCCAAGTCGCCCATTGTCCATTAATAACTGGATAACATACCCATTGTCATGCTTACCGTTTTCCCGCATCCAACCGACCCCAGTTTTAAATAAAACTACCGTTTTCCCTCTTCATTCACTATTCGTCCATCGTACCAGAAAATTTTACTCTTACGCCTCCATTGTTTTTCCGCCACCTTCCTCCACAATCATTCTACCCCTCTAACATTGTGTTTATTGCAGGTACTGTTGCTGAAATGGTGTCGAAGCCAAGACAAGCGGAAGAAGAAGAGAATCCTTTTCTTCCTCCTCCTGTTGACCTGGAAAAAATTCCCTTGGTTGATAAAGATCATCTGATCGCAGATACCATTTGCGACTTCGATTTTTCTGATCTTCAGTCATGGTTTCGGGAGGTGTTTCTGGATCAGAGTGATGAAATTGGACTCTGGGAGTCCAATTTTCCCCTGTATCTCTTTCCCCAAATTCATCATTTCTCTAAATTCGCCCTCAAATGCCAAGCCCATTACATTCCCAACCAGAGGGCCATTGTTTCTTCATCTGGAGACGTCCTCTTCTTCATCACTCACGAAGACATTGACCAGATGATGCAAATTCTCTGTGTTGAATCTGCATCCCCTTTCAATTTAGAAACCCTCACTGAGTTGTATCAGAAAATGACCTTTCCGTAGAGAGCTCAGATAGTCGAGCTCTTCTTCCCCACTTCTGCTCAACTCCCTTCCACCAATCCCCCTTACACTTCTTCCATGTTCTCTAGCAAAGGAAACCAAATCATTTCTTCCCTTTGTGCTCTACTTGGTTACTATTCTGACCAATGGGTAGATGAGCCCATCCTGGGTTTTCTGTCCATTTTCTCAAACGATGAAAAGCCCACAACGCAGTTCGACTACAACACCTTCTTGGTCGATAATATTCATGAACAGTACGTGAATTTTGTCACAGAGGGTATGTTCAGATATTCTTCCATACTTGCGTACATGTTCATTTACTTCCAAGCTGACAAATTCAGTTTATCCATGCAGAAAATGGATGCAGACGGACGGCCCCAGCCAGTCACAGCATGGACTTCTCTTCTGAAGCGTAACTCTGCTAAATATGACTTCAAAGCTTTAATTGATCAGTTTTACCACCCGATGGTTAGCATGTTGAGTGGTAGGCATGAGCCATGAATAGATGATGAAGTCCAGAGAATTCTACATCTCTCGGACAATGTAAAGACAGGACACTGGTACTTGTACCAGAACTATATCGAAATCAGAGTTTTCGGGTGCGAGTTGGCACGTTACAAGCTACCTCAATACGTGCCGGTAAGGATCTTTGCCTTAGAATATATTATACAAATAATGAATTTAGATGATATTCATTTTGTTTCCTTAAAAAAGAAACAACAATTGAGAATCAAAGGACAGATAGGTTCTTTCATCTGCAATAATAGAGGTGCCGGGGAGGAAGCGGACAGAATGTTAAAGGATATGGAATTTTTTACCAGTTTCACAAGGCACTATGATCCATACGGGATCATTTCAGAAATGAGGGTGAACAATAAGAGTGTCCCGTATGCTCATAATCCCAAGCCAGAGATAGAAAAGTTTGCAAATCAGACCATATGGGTGCCTGACACCTTAATCGAGATGGAGCAGCAGATTGGAGTGGAACAGTAGGTGCCCTCGATGAGTGTGCCACCCACTACCACACCTCAAGTCCCCAAGGAGAAGAGGCCCCGACAGGATTCATCACCTCCTGTAACAGAGTTGTCATCAGAGGAGTTCCACATGCACACCAAGAGGCCAAAGTCAGTTTCAACACCTGGCGCGATAGTAGAACAAGAAGTTCCGACTACCACAGTAACTACCACAAGGGTCAAGCTAGTCACTCTACCTTTCAGTTCGAGCCAACACAAGGAAATCACAACAACAATACCGAAGAAATCCACAGATTCTCCCCTAGATACTCAGACAAGTAAAACTGGTCCCAAGCTGGGCATTTTCAAAAAGTACGAATTGATCAAGAAGAAGAACCAAACACTCACTAGTAGTACTAATGACCAGTTTCAAAAGCAGTCATTCACATCTCAACATAGGCTTCTTTCGGCATTTGACACAGAAAAGGGAAGGATGCACATGGCTTACGTCCAAGCACAGGTACCGGATCCCAAGGTGATATCAGACTACAAAAGGGCCACCTTTGAGTTCCAAGCGAAGGACGTGCATCCAGCAGATCAGATGGATCTGCACAAACAAACTGGGGAGATGTTGTTTCACACATTGGTACACGCTACAGCTTCCGCAGCAAAATTCTAGGTGTCATTGAACAACGCTCAGACGCAGCTTAAGCTAGAAAGGATATCATCTTTTGCTAAAGACAACAGAATCAAAACATTGGAAGAGTTGGTCCTCAAGATCGGCTACGATCCTTCAAATGTGAAGGCTGCTGAAGAGATGATTAAAAAGAAAAATGCTGACATCGCATCCTTAAGAAAACAGCTGAAGCTCCCGCCCACAGAGGACTCATAGGCAAAGGAGATAGCAGAAAAAGAAGGTGAAAGGGATGAGATGCTAAAGTTACTCATGGAGCAGAATGATCAGCTAAAAGAGATAGAGGATGAGATGGAGAGACTGCTAAAGGAGAAAGAGCAGATGAAGCCAATGGAAGCCATTCCATTGAGTGTTATCCCAATTGCAGGTTTGAGGACAGCAACAGTGACAGCGATACCATCTGCAACACTAGTGTCACTACCAGAAGGAACAACAGACCTTGCCAAGTCCATGGAGAGGATGAACCTGCAAGAGTCAGAAATCAACAGGCTTAAGAAAGAAGTGGAGAACCTCCAAGAGCTCAAAACTTCTTTCCAGACAAGTCTATCTAAAGAAAAGCAGGTGAATGAGAAAATCAGGAAGGAGTTACAGCAGCTCCAAAAGCAGACAATGGCAGGGAAGACTTTGGTTGAGGTCAAAGAGATTGTATGGACAGATATTGCCAAGTCTATAAATGAAATCTAGCCAATGTTTCAAATCATGTTTGAACAAAATGAGTTGCTTCAGAGGAGCAAACAGGCGATTGAGAAAATCAAAGAGGATCTAGGAGACATGCCAGCACAGGCAAATGAGATCATCAGGTTCCTGAATTCCAAGACTAGAGAGGAACTAGAAGAACTAAAGATCGAGGACAGAACAGAAACTATACTGGAGGTTAAAAGGGTTTTAACCAAGAGAAGTCTAATGCTTCAGCTTGAGGAAAAGGTTCAAGTCATGGATCAAGGACTACAAAATTTTTTCAATAAGATAGATGTTCTCCAAAAGAAAGGCCTTCCTGGTCTAAAGGTCATTAATGACAAACTAATGACACTCCCTAACTACAAGAGGAGGTTGACTGAAGTATCTAAGGAGATTTCTAAGTTTGCAGGGATACAAGGGAGCATCACAGGCAAAGCATTCATGGATGCCCTGCAGTTGGATATTAGTATCCAACACGAGATTAAACACATATTCATCATCAAGCCTACATTTGCTAAGTATACAGACATCGATGAAGTGTATCAGAGATTATTTAAAGTCACAGTGCCAAATCATCTCAGATGGGAAGAACTTTGTGATCTACTAGATTAGCGGATGAGTTGTCACTATCCAGTCACCTATCCAGTCAGAAGAGGTTGCGAAGGCACCTCGCCAACGACCTACCCCAGAAAGTTCCGTATGAAGTTTTACTGAGTCATCAAATAGTTTTTGATTAGTTAAAGTAGTTAGACTAAAAATAGAATGAGCACGTCCCGATCAGTTATGACGGGAACGTTTGTATTTTGAGATTATAAATACTTCACTTTTGGAAGTATTGAGGGTTGTTGTTTCACACACCCTATTACTATCAAATTGTACTATTTTTTAAGAGATCGACCATTAATAAAGAGGAGGCACTTTACAGGATTCTTGTGTTTGTTCACTGGTGATGTCAATCTTCTAAGTTGAATGTTTTTCTTTCTCTGTAATCATTGTGTTTTCTGGAACTAATCTTTATGAATAGCGTAATGTTGCAGTATTTATCTTTGATACCCTCTTTCCGATTCTAAAAGATTTTAATGTTTATCTTCTAATATCTTCAATTAAGAAATTCTTAACTACTTGTTAGTTGAAGTTATTTTTCTTATCTTTTCTTCCGTCCATCATTTTAATTACTAAAGATCCAGTGAGTATATTATCTCGCCCTGTGAAAGACTTCTTTGGCGTTTCTGGTTGTTTCTCATATTTAATTAAATACAGACCGCATAGCCCAATGGATGTGTAAACTGTCTCAACCAATTTATAAACACTTTTACAACAAAAAATACTTGTTCCTTTTACCTAGCCTAATACCTGAAGTTAAAAACAAAGCTAAATCATATAGAGAGATCCCTCTCTGAAGCTGGAAGGGCTAGATCCCAGCTTTAAAAGCGGTTGGATAAGGTTACCTTTGTAGATTTCTTCTTTTTCGACCTCTAGGAAATTTACCAAGTGCTAACATAATTGGCGACTCGAATGGGGAACGAACTAAAACTGACAATCTCACGTTTTCTTTCCCCTAAAAAGAACATTTGATTTCGAGAAGAAAGTAATGTTTAGAGGTTGATTAACTCTGTATATATTATTTTCAGACTCTTAAAATAAAAATAATATATATATATATATATATATATTATAAAAACCAAAAAGAGTTTTGGCTCCCAAGAAAGTTCACACTAGATCTCATCCAGATCCAGAACCCTCTATAGCGATAGATAATCCCGAATGTTTGCTAAGGCGAAAGGGCTCAGTTGCGGGCTCAGGGAGTCATACTGCCCTGCATAAGTCTCCTTCCTTTTCTGGAGAACCTAGTATCTCTCAAAACTTTGATATTGATCCTTTTCCCCAACGAAACCTGGTTAGAACACGGTCTGAAACTTTTGTGTCTAGGCTCGTCTTTGACAAAATTGTGTTGCAACCCCGAACCCCTGAAGACTTGTCTCCTACGTCTAAACTACAAATCACTACCTCAGCACCGCCCAGTCCCTCCTCTTCCTCATCTTCAGTCGCTACCTCTCCCACCATCCAGGTCATTGTCCCACCTCCTCCACCCATCATGGCAGCTCGATATGCTCCTTTGGTGTTCGCTGCGCCGCTACATCCCATGCCCCAAGACTACCAAACACGACTTCGACAGTTCGAAGCAACTGGACCTCTAAATGCTCAACAGCATGTGGACAAAATGAATGACTATTTCAATTTGCAAGAAGTCGACGAAGTTGATTTCCAAATGAAATTGTTTGCCCAAAGTCTGACAGGAGACGTAAAGAAATGGTTCACATCTTTACCCGCCGCATCAATCCCTGACCTTATCGTGTTCCAAAGAAGTTTTCTTGACAGATGGGAGGTAAATAAAAACCCTCTCCAAATACTGTCAGAATACGAGAATATAAAAAGAAACCAAGGTGAGATGGTACAAGATTACTGTACCTGTTTTAACAGCTTGTATAATGCAATCCCAACTGAAATCAAACCTCCCAAGGGTTTGGCATTGATTAAATTCCCTGATGGATTTGATGCTGACATGTCTTACTAGTTAAGAGAAAGAAATGTTGCATTCTTGAAGACATACATAAAAGTGCTATTAGTGTGGAGGCTAATCTGTTGGCGAAAAAGGCACGTCAAAAGTCAGAAAGGAGGGTCACGATCAAAGAAGAACCTTCCACGTTAACCACCGATTCCAAATTGGATTCTGTGGTCAGATCATTGGAATTATTGATAGAAAGAACGAGTATTTCAGACATAAATCCTCTGAGAGACAACACACCTGCTCCTCAGATTTGAAACCCCAATTTTAGAAGAAACCCTCCTCAAATCAGACAAAGAGACCCTAGAGATCAAAGAGAGCAGAGGGGCCCAGATCAGCAGATCAAACCTCCCTTGTAAGAAAACTATGCTGATGAAGGGGGGGAAGTAATTGAGGAATTGGAGGACACTCATATCAACCTCATGGGCATCATGACAATGAGACCATTTTCCTTACTCAAGAGGAGCAGGAACTATTTCTGATAAATCAAACAAAGGTGAGTGAGGAGGCCGAAGATGCTGGACAATAGGCCTTTGAAAACGCTATTTTGGAGGTGCACCGCCAATACAATCTACGAAGTAAGAAGACAGAAGGAAATTCCTCGAAAAAGGCGACCGAAACACAGAGGGTAGCTAAGACTGGGAAAACCCTTGAGCCAACCACTACTGAGAAAACTCATGAGAAGACCACTGATGAAAAGTCTTCTGAGAAGGGTAAAGATGACGCTCCAGTGAAGAAAAACATCACCATACTAAAAAGACCAGCACAACCCGAAGTTTCACATATTAATCCACCTAGTATCACTACGCGGAAGAATACGATGGAACAACCAAAATCAATGGGTCAGGCCCGAGCTCCTGCACCTTTTAGCCTGGAGGGAGAATTGGCCAAAATAAAAATTCCTATCCCACTTACAGAGTTGATGAACAGAGGCTGTTATCGTTCACAGGTAATAAAAGCACTGACCATTGAAACTAACATAGGCACTAAGGCCTTGACTATAGGATCACTGACTCATTCAGACACTGTGAACCTTGTTGATGATCACCCCGAACTCCTTTTCGGACCGGAAGTGGATGGTCGAGACAATACCGGTGACGTAGCTCCCTTTTACATCAGTTTGAACATACACGATTTGATATCGCATAACGCTATGCTGGATTCAGGTGCCTCACATAATCTGATGCCTAAAGCAGTAATGGAAAAACTGGGATTGGAGGTCACTAGGGCTTACAAAGATCTACACTCATTTGACTCCAGCAAAGTCAAATGTATTGGTTTGATTAAAGATTTGTGCATCACCCTGGTTCAGATCCCTTCAAAAAGCATGGTAATGGACGTGGTGGTTGCAGACATCCCGCCAAAGTATGGTATGTTGCTATCCTGGTCATGGGGAGCTAAGTTGAAGGGAACCCTGCAACTGCATATGTCTTACGCCACTATCCCAGTTTTTGGACAACAGAGGAAGTTATACAGAGAAACACTGATGAAGTATATGGTCAGTAGTCAAGAGAAACCTCATAATTACCCCCTTTACTCTGCTCATTCAGATTTAGATTCGTTCATCTTGTACAATGACGGGGATACGGAAGAGCCAGATACTCAGTTGATCGAAGATGTATCTAGTCAAGATGAAGGTCCAGAAAGCGGTGAGGCAGCAAAGATGAAAAATGTAATCACTGAATATTTCCCCGCTGATTTCTGGAGTATGGATTTTGATGGAGCTGTGAGTAAAGAAGGACCAGGTGCTGGATTCTGGTTGCATAATCATCGAAAAAGGTATTCAGAGAATCATTCCTACAAACTAAATTTCCATTGCACTAACAACGTTGCTGAGTATGAAGCTTTAATGCTCGGTTTGAAGCTGTTGAAAAAAGTTGGTGCTAAGCAGATAATGGTAAGGGGTGACTCTGAATTAATAATTAAGAAAATTAAAGGGGAATATGCTGCTAAACACCCACGCCTTAGAGCCTACAAAAATGTTGTTCTTGATGCTTTGAAGTGTTTTAATGAGGTTGACTTGTAGGCAATGCCGAGAGGACAAAATATTCTGGCTAACGGATTGGCTACGTCAGCAGCCCCCTGCAAAATCCCTTTCCGCCAAACTCGCCCATACACTGTCGAAGTGAAATGCAGACCGATGGTTCCCGATAATATCAGGTACTGGCAAGTGTTTGGAAATGACGATCAGATAGAGGACTTTCTGCAATGCAAGAACGATTTTGAATGTACAAACATAGATTTAGAAAATGAAGCCGAGAATGTAAATAATTCTGAGTTTGAAATAGATAGTGTGAATACTGTAGATTCAGGAGTAGATACAGTAGATTCAGGAGAGTAAAGAGATGACGAAATGGATGTCGACGTTTTACAATTAAAAAGCAATGTTTTACCTAGAGGGCTTGTTCCTTTAGAAGATCTGTTTGACAATAACGATGTAGCTAAGAAACCAAAAATAGAAGCACATGGACAAGAGATAGAGGACTACAATATAGGGACTGAAGAGAAGCCTAGGATGATCAAACTGTCCAAGTCATTACCCCCAGAACAAAAGCTTAAATACATTGAGCTATTCAAAGAATATCTAGACGTTTTTGCGTGGGGCCATCAAGATTTGAAAGCCTATGATACCAGCATCATACAACACAGGATTCCCATAAAGGAAGACCAGAAACCGTTTAGGCAGAAACTTAGGAGGATAAATCCCAAGTTGCTTCCCCTGATAGAAAAAGAGATTAAGAAAATGTACGATGCCAAGATCATAGTCCCGATACATTTCTCTAAGTGGGTTTCTAATCTAGTCCCTACACGTAAGAAAACCGGGTAAATCAGACACTGCATAGATTTTCGAAATCTAAACAAAGCATCCCTGAAGGATAACTACCCCTTGCCTAAAATGGATCACCTCCTGCAAAGGGTGGTCGGGTCCAGTCAAATTTCTCTGTTAGATGGTTTCTCGGGCTACAACTAGGTCCTAGTTCACCCAGACGACCAAGAAAAAATGAATTTCACCACACCATGGGGAACTTTCATGTATGTGAAGATGCCTTTTGGTTTGATGAACATCGGAGCCACCTTCCAGAGGGCAATGGATATCGCCTTCATAGAGGAATCAGGTAAGTTTATTGTCGTTTATCTAGATGATGTGACTGTGTTTTCCCAATCTGATGATGAACATCTGCGGCACCTTAGACGAGTTTTTGAAAAGTGTATAAGGTTCGGGATTTTTTTAAATCCCAAGAAGTGTCTTTTTGGGTTAGAAGAAGGAAAACTGCTGGGACATATCATCTCTAAAGAGGGAATCAGAATTGACCCCAGCAGAATCGAGGCCATACTAAATCTATAACACCCAAGAAACCTCAAAGAACTACAGTCTTTTATAGGGAAAATTAACTTTCTTAGAAGATTCATTCCTAATCTGGCTGAACTCCTCCGAAACATCACAAACATGTTGAAAAAGGACGTAAAAATAAAATGAGACTTTGAGTTCAGGCAATCCTTCGAACAGGTAAAACGAGAACTCACAGAAGCCCCAGTCGTGATCAGTCCCGATTTCACTAAAGATTTCTACCTTTTTTATTTCGCCTCTGAACATACTATAGCAGCGGTATTACTGCAGAAGAAAAGTGAAGCGTATGAACAACCCATAGCTTTCTTCAGCAAAGCTTTAAGAGATGTTGCATTGAATTACAATATCATGGAGAAGAAAGATTTTGCTCTGGTAAAGGCTATAAAGGACTTCAGGGTCTATATTCTCCATTCCCACACCATAGCTTATGTTCCGAACGCGGTAGTAAAGGATATATTGACACAAGATAACCCTGATGGTAGAAGGGGAAAGTGGATTGCGGTTATTCTAGAATACGACATAGAGATTAAGCCCACAAAACTAATCAAAGGCCAAGGTCTTGCTAAACTGATGGCTGAATCTAACTTCCAGGCTCTTGACATTAATTTTATAGATGTGGCAGATGAACATGGTGAGATGGCAACTCCAAGCGTTAGAGAGGTATTTCTCAACTCTCCATGGTATGCAGACCTTATATTCGTTCTACAAAATTTACAAGCTCCCCCTGGTTTAACAAAGACTAAAGCTAGATTTTTAAAGTTGAAATCTTTGAAATTATGTATTCTAGAAGGAAATTTGTATTGGAAAGACTCAGCAGGTATTCTTTTAAATTGTTTACTGAAGGATGAAGCTGATAAAGTGTTGCAGGAGTTTCATGCAGGAGAATGTGGTGGTCATTTGAATTGGAAGGTTACAGCCAACAAAATACTCAGAGATGGATTTTACTGGCCTACCTTGTTTGCAGATGTACATCAGAAAGTAACATCATGTCACCAGTGCCAATTGTTTGAAGGGAAAAGGAAACTCCTTCCTTTACCTCTTAAACCAATCTCAGTTGAGGCCCCTTTCCAGCAATGGGGACTCGATTTCATTGGAGAAATACATCCTCCATATTCGGGCCAACAGAGGTGGATTTTTACTGCCACTGATTATTTTACCAAATGGATCAGGGCTATACCAAGCAGGCAAGCCACTGACTCTGTAATTATCAAATTTCTTGAAAATAATATTTTGTCTCGTTTTGGTTGTCCTAGAAAGATCATTACTGAAAATGCACCTGCCTTTCGGTCAAAGAAACTCATAGATTTCTGCAACCGGTACCACATTGGCTTGGGGCATTCGACGGCCTACTATCCTCAGGGGAATGGGTTGGCAGAATCCTCAAACAAAACTTTGGTAAATATCATCAAGAAAAAATTGCAGGAGAACAAAAAATCATGGCATGATAAGTTGGTATTTTCCTTATGGGAAGATAGATTGAGCACCAAAAGGTCAATTGGTATGTCACCATACTAGCTAGTCTATAATACTAAGGATGTTTTCCCAACTTCTTTGGGAGTCCCTCTCATGAAGTTACTTCAGGATATACAAGCTGAGCCAAATGACTCCCAGAGACGAATCAATCAGATGATTCATTTGCAACAGACTAGAGAAGATGTCTTCAACAAAACACAGGTCGTCCAAGAGAACATCAAGAAGATCTTTGACAAACGAACCAAGGAGGATGATTTTGAGCTGGGAGACCTAGTGTTGAGATGGGATGCCAGGAACGAGGACAAGGGAAAGCATTGGAAATTTGACAATCTGTGGACAGGACCATACATGATCCAATCTTTCAGAGGAAACAATGCCTTTTTGCTAAACAATGTTGATGGGTCAGATCTGCCAGGAGCACCTGTGAATGGCAGAATGCTGAAACATTATGTCCCACCTCAGTAAAGGATTTGAAGAACTCACCCTCCATTGTACATACCAGTTTTAATTTTCAGTTTTTACTTTCATTTTCTGAGTGAAGAACGTTGGTCAGTTGGTTGAAGCTTGAAGAAAAGGCTCTAAGCTACTGATCACTGTTTTTCAAAAGTGAATAAGACCAATGAGGGCTACTAGACAGATCTGTTCAAAGTGACAGGAAACTGGATTCTTGGCACTTAACAGGGCAAGTACCATCCCCAGGTGGAGCCGCTGTTATCACCCCATAAATTATGGGAATCAACTTATGACTTGGATAATATGGATAGTATCTGTTTCTAGTGTTTTTATTGGCAACTGATTTTTCATTTTACAAAAAGAAAAGAAAGAAAAAAAGAAAAGAAAGAAAAAAGAAAAGAGGGCATAAAAGAATTAAAAAAAAAGCCCCATGCAATAATAGTAACTTGGTCATACCTTTCAAGCATGGCCAAGTTATTTTAAATTTTCAATGTTCATAGGTTAGTGAATAAATCTGACCAGACTGTCTAATCCTGGTCAGATAGCCCTTAGGTTAGATTAGTGAATAAATTTGACCAGACTGTCTAATCCTGATCAGATAGCCCTTAGGTAGAGTAATTTCTTAACCCAACAGTTTAATCTGGGTTAATTTTCCTAGGGAGATAGGATTAGCATGTAGGTTAGTTGTTTCATTTGTTTCATCCCCCATGAAAACAGATTAATAAATATGTTACACCATGTCCCAAATGCCTAAGAATAGTTGGTTCGAAATCCCATGGTGGTATCTCTTTGAAATTTGAAGAAAAACCCATAAATTGCTTTATCCTAAGTTTTTCCCCAAGCTCATATTTCTTCGCTCATGATTTATGTTACATTCACTTTCCAATGGTCCAGATCACATCGCTTCGATCAATGGCTCATAGAGCATTCCGGACCCCCCCTAGCGTTCTTCTTTTAACAGAAGGGGGGGGGGGGGGTCCGAAATGGGTGATAATACTTCCCCAGTTTTGGACGGTCCAGAAAAGAGGGCGGGAAACCACGGCCCACCTTGGATTCCAGACCCCCCCCCCCATTCTGCCTTTAACAGGGGGGGGGGGGGGGTCTGGAATCGGTAATAATTTGGGCGCACATCTAGACGGCCCAGAACAGGGCGCTTAAATCTATAGTTCACATTGAATTCTGGACCCCCCCTCCGTTCTGCCTTTAATGGAGGGGGGGGGGTCCGGAATAGGTATTAAGGAGTGCGCTAAGATCTGCGGCTAGGAAACAAGCACGCAGATCTATGGCTCAAAATGGATTTTGGACCCCCCCTTGGTGTTCTTCCTTTAACCGAGGGGGGGGCGGGGTCCGAAATAGATATTTCCCTCCGGCGGGCCCTTGGTCATACATGGCATCGGCCTATTGGTCCTCAAGTTTCATCCCCCACATGCTGTCTGACAACCCATCACTCATGGATGTCATCCTCCACTGAGTCCACTTGTCCCACTTGTTCCTGGGTTCGCGTCCCATCCCATAA
>JZKD02S1688299.1:444822-455649 GCA_000966675.3 Picea glauca | reverse complement strand
CATTCCATTGAGTGCTATCCCAATTGCAGGTTTGAGCACAGCAACAGTGACAGCGATACCATCTGCAACACGAGTGTCACTACCATAAGGAACAACAGACCTTGCCAAGTCCATGGAGAAGATGAACCTGCAAGAGTCAGAAATCAGCAGGCTTAAGAAAGAAGTGGAGAACCTCCAAGAGCTCAAAACTTCTTTCCATACAAGTCTATCTAAAGAAAAGCAGGTGAATGAGAAAATCAGGAAGGAGTTACAGCAGCTCCAAAAGCAGACAATGGCAGGGAAGACTTTGGCTGAGGTCAAAGAGATTGTATGGACAGATATTGCCAAGTCTATAAATGAAATTTGGCCAATGTTTCAAATCATGTTTGAACAAAATGAGTTGCTTTAGAGGAGCAAACAGACGATTGAGAAAATCATAGAGGATCTGGGAGACATGCCAGCACAGGCAAATGAGATCATCAGGTTCCTGAATTCCAAGACCAGAAAGGAACTAGAAGAACTAAAGATTGAGGATAGAATGGAAACTATACTGGAGGTTAAAAGGGTTTTAACCAAGAGAAGTCTAATGCTTCAGCTTGAGGAAAAGGTTCAAGTCATGGATCAAGGATTACAGAAATTTTTCAATAAGATAGATGTTCTCCAAAAGAAAGGCCTTCCTGGTCTGAAGGTCATTAATGACAAACTAATGACACTCCCTGACTACAATAGGAGGTTGACTGAAGTATCTAAGGACAGTCATAAGTTTGCAGGGATACAAGGGAGCATCACAGACAAAGCATTCATGGATGCCCTGCAGTTGGATATTAGTATCCAACAAGAGATTAAACACATATTCATCATCAAGCCTACATTTGCTAAGTATATAGACATGGATGAAGTGTATCGGAGATTACTTAAAGTCACAGTGCCAAATCATCTCAGATGGGAAGAACTTTGTGATCTACTAGATTAGCAGATGAGTTGTCACTATCCAGTCACCTGTCCAGTCAGAAGAGTTTGCGAAGGCACCTCGCCAACGGCCTACCCCAGAAAGTTCCGCATGCAGTTGTACTGAGTCATCAAACAGTTTTTGATTAGTTAAAGTAGTTAGACTAAAAATAGAATGAGCACATCCCGATCAGTTATGACGGGAACGTTTGTATTTTGAGATTATAAATACTTCACTTTTGGAAGTATTGAGGGTTGTTGTTTCACACACCCTATTACTATCAAACTGTACTATTTTTGAAGAGATCGGCCATTAATAAAGAGGAGGCACTTTACAGGATTCTTGCGTATGTTCACTGGTGATGTCAATCTTCTAAGTTGAATTTTTTTCTTTCTCTGTAATCATTGTGTTTTTTGGAACTAATCTTTATGAATAACGTAATGTTGCAGTATTTATCTTTGATACCCTGTTTCCGATTCTAAAAGATTTTAATGTTTATCTTCTAATATCTTCAATTAAGAAATTCTTAACTGCTTGTTAGTTGAAGTTATTTTTCTTATATTTTCTTCCGTCCATCATTTTAATTACTAAAGATCCAGTGAGTATATTATCTCGCCCTGTGAAGGACTTCTTTGGCGTTTCTGGTTGTTTCTCATATTTAATTAAATACGGACCCCATAGCCCAATGGATGTGTAAACTGTCTCAACCAATTTATAAACCCTTTTACAACAAAACATACTTGTTCCTTTTACCTAGCCTAATACCTGAAGTTAAAAACAAAGCTAAATCATATAGAGAGATCCCTCTCTGAAACTGAAAGGGCTAGATCCCAGCTTTAAAAGCGGTTGGATAAGGTTACCTTTGTAGATTTGTTCTTTTTCGACCTCTAGGAAATTTACCAAGTGCTAACAGGTTCTGAAAGCCTTCAACGCCTTCACCATATTATACGCTTGTTTTTCCAATATATCATATCTAAGTTCTGCGCCTCTAAGACTTTTACTAAAAAAGGCTATCGGTTGCTCAAAACCTTTTTCATTTTTCTAGAGGAGTACCATGGCGAGTGTGTGTTCAGAGGCAAATGAGAAAATAAGAAAATCCTTTAGATAATCAGGGCTTGCCAATACAAGTCACTCGCTTATAACTTTCTTGATCTGCGGAAATAATTCTTTGGCTTCTACTGTCCATTTCACTTCGTTGTTTTTCTTTAGCATATCTGTGATCAAGTTCACAATTTCAGCAAAGTTTGGGATAAATATCCTCAAAAAAATTATTTTCCCTAAGAATAACTGAATTTATTTTACATTCCTAGGAATATTTATAGTGTCTATAGCCTCAACCATTTTAGGATCAATTTTAATACTGTCTCGAGACACAATATGGCCAAAGAGTTTACCTTCTTGCATGGAAAAGTGAAACTTTTTTGGGTTTAAAGACAAACCAAACCTGCGGCATTTTTTAAAAGTCTTCTTGAGATGTATCAAATGATCTTCGTCAGATTTAGAAAAAATGGTTAGATCGTCGAGATAGATAACCACGAACTTGTCTCTTTCACCGATGAAGGCGATATCCATAGAACGTTGGAAGGTGGCACCTACATTCATTAGACCAAAAGGCATCTTATCATACATAAATGTACCCCAAGGGGTAGTGAAGGCTGTTTTTTCTTTATCGTGTTCATTTACGGAAATTTCATTGTACCCGGAAAACCCGTCGATCATCAACATCCTATTTTCCCCAACTAGCTTTTCTAAAACGTGATCCATTTTGGATAGAGGGTAGTTATATTTGAGGGAGTACTTATTTAGATTTCTAAAATTGACACACACTCTGATCTCCCCACTCTTCTTTCTAACCGGGACCAGGTTTGCTACCCAATCGGAATATCTCAGTGGTACAATCATTTTTTCATCCAAGAGAATTTAAACTTCCTTTTCGACCATGAGAAATAAGATAGGGTTGATTTGTCTAAGTTTTTGTCTAAAGGGTTTGACACCATGCTTCAAGGGTATCTTGTGTTCAATCACCGTTGTGTCGTAGGTTCTCAGCTCTTCGTAAGACCAAGCGAAAATGTCTTTATACTGTCCGAGTAAGTCTTTATACTTGTTTTTTACCTCAAGAGGAAGGTACTTTGATATTTTTACCATTCTGGGCTCCTCTTTGGTCCCTACATCACAGTATTCAACCTCTTCTAGTTTGGGTTGTAGAGTGTATTTTAAGGGCATATCATTCTAATCGAATAGTCTCTCTAGGGGGATTAGTCCCTTTGGAATATGATTGTTCTTTAAAACCAACATGCAATGGTTAGAAATTTTTTCTCGGAACTCCTGAGGCTCCTCTCCCTCCTGCACAATCTAGTATGATCGTTTTGGTCCTCCTAGTCAATGTGGGTTTTGGAGAAATCACCCACCATTTCTAGGAACTTTCGGATCTGTTCGTCATCCTCGAAAACCTGCCTGTGTTGTATGTTGTTGGGTATGGATGGTCTGTGCCTTACCTCTATGTGGTACTTCAATTTGAAAGTGGTAGGGGGTACGAAATTTGAAGCCGCTTTGGCCAGTGAATCGGCTTGCTGGTTTTCGGCCCGTGGGATGAAATGAACCTTTACCGATGAAAATAAATTTTCCATAAGATTCCAGGGGCAATTTCTGTAAGATCTCAATCTTGGGTGCTTGGCATGGTATTGCTGATTTATCTATTTTACTATCAATTCTGCATCTCCATAAACTTCCAGGTTCTTTATGTTCAACTTCCTAGCAGCTTCCAATCCTAAGACTAGGGCTTCATACTCACATACATTATTGGTATAGTCTATATCCCGCTAAAGCCTGTAAGAGAAAGGCATAACAAATTTGTTTTCAGGTGCCACAAAAAGTACTCCTGCACCTGCTCCTTCACATGACGAGGCACCGTCAAAAAACATTTTCCAAATCCCAATGCTATGCATATTCTTGTATATATTTCATGATTCATTATTATCTAAGTAATCCTCTTTTGCATAGTTATTTATACCATCATCAAAAGAAAAAATGCAATTTCCTAGATCTTGATCGGCAATATAAATAGGAAAATTGTTAGGATTCTGAGGATCGCTCACTGTGTAGGCTAACCTCGTTTCCCTATATAACCGAGTAAGTTGTCCACCAAACACAGGAATTGTGGCGTAGTTCATGTCCAGTTGAAGGGACCCCCCAAGTTTGGCTCCCCACGACCTAGATAGTAGTAAGCCATACTTCGGGGGTATATCGGCAATAACTACATCCATCAAAACGCTTTTGACTGGGACCTATGCAAGGGTGACTACTAAATATTTTATCATGCCCATGCACTTAACTCTTCTTGAATTGAAAGAGTAGAGATCTCCATAAGGCCTGGTGATCTCGAGGCCTAGTCTATCCATAATAGTTTTGGGCATCACATTATGTGAGGCCCCAGAGTCCAGCATGCAGTTATGTAGCAATCGATCGTGCACATCCAGGGTGATGTAGAAAGGAGTGACGGTGTCTCTAGAACCCTCAAAATGTGGACCAAAAGTGATGTTAGGCTTATCATCTTCCAAGTTTATCACATCAGATTAAATTTCTATATATGAACAAACTATCACTTTGGTTATCTTCTTTCGATATACAAGATTCTTTGCTAATTCAACCAGAGGGATCGGTATTTTGATTCCATTTATCTCATTTTCAAGGCTGAAACCTCCACTACCTTTTTTTGTTTCTCTTGTTGAAACCTGAGACTCCTTCTTCTCTAATTTAGTTGTTTGAGCTGATTTATTACCCATGAGTTTATTTACCGGTGTATGTGTTTCAGCTGTCTTGATTTCCTTTATTTGGGTCTCAACCTCCTTCACTTTGGGATCCAATGAGTCTACCCCTTTTATTTTGTTATTAGATATCTCAGTTTATTTTGGGGCGGGCTCGTATGTTTCACCTCTAGGGAGAATTTTCTTGGGTTGAGTATTCGTCGCAGGCTTTTTTTTAGGTATTAGGTTGTAGCTAGGTTGGACCTCAGCCATTATAGAATCAGTTATTTCTTGATAGACAGAAACATCGGTGTTGTTTATGTCCTCATCTTTGTTTATGTCCTCATCGGTGTTGCTGAGTGTTCAAAGATTTATCATAATCTTCTTTAGTTAAGTAAGGTTGTGTGCAGTCATCACCCAAATTTGTCACATCTTCTTCCAAATCCTCGAAATCTTGCAAGTCGTTTCCTCCTATAAAATTTTCATTTTTTAGAGGATTCTAAATTTTCTGATCTTCATTTTTAATCTGTCTTTGTTGATTTTGAGGATTGGGGATTCTTTTCAATTCCCTTTTAACAAAAGGATTGACCTTTGATTGATCTAGCTGCATTATGGAAATATTATTCGATAACTCCTTAATTATCCTAGCCATATCATCCATTTTGTTGTCTGTGGATCTATTAGACCCTGAGGGTCCCGCTTGTTCCCTAAAATGTTTGGTTTCTTGATTTCTCATTTCTACCTTGGTTTTCAACTTGCTAGAAGCCATCATGTTAGATTCGATTTCCATGGCATCATCCTTCATTCAGGTTAAGGTAGCCCCTCTCCTTTCTCTCAAAAGAAGGGAAAAATCAGGTTCGAAGGCTTCTGTGAAGGTTACCTTGGCTACAGGTTTGGATGGTTTAACTTCGGTTGGGATCTTATTATACAATTTATTAAATCTTTGTATGCATTCCATAACTGTTTCCGAATTATTTTTCTTTAAAGACCCGAACTCGGTTAAATAATACAAATGGTCTTTCCTTTCACCCCATTGTCTCATAAAGGAGTCCTCTAGGGTGTCATAAGATAATATCGATCTTGTGGGTATGCTTCAAAACCAGGTTCGTACGTGTCTTTAGAAAGTCTGAACAAACAACCTCGAATAAACGTCTTCATGCTCAAGCCCTAGGATATCTATGAACTTATCAAAGAAGTTTATATGTTCGGTTGCGGTCAACTTTCCTTCCCCTGTAAATTTAGGTAAGTTTTTTATGTAATTTTCAGGAAGGTCATGAAGAGGGATGGGTAATACCAAAGGCGCATATCTCGCAGCCACTTTAGCGAAAACTCTAGGAGGAAAGGGAGGCCCTTGGCCCCCCACTCGTCCTCTTGGAGTCCCTACACCTCCTAAAAATCCTCCACCTTCGCCTCTGAAAACCCCTCCACCTCCTCCTCCAGCGGCTGCCATTGGTACTACTGGATAGGGAAATAGTGTGTTTTATAGAGGGTTCTGGAACACTAAAAGATAATATTTATCTTCTTTGTGAGACGAGAAAACCAAAGACGGGTGATAAGGGATGCGAGGTCTTGGATCTCCAGATCTGCATGAGATATAATCGGGGGAACCCGCGGGTGTGGAATATGAGTATATGGTATACTCTTCGAGACTCGACGAGGTCTTGAAATCTAACTGAAGGGTCGGTGGGATATCAATCACTGATAAATTTACTGCGGGGTTATCACCTTCATGTATGTCAGAGGTTGTCGGATGAGTTTCACTTTTAACTTCAAGGAGAACTGCAGTTGGGTTGATGGTTTCAGGGGGAGAATTGTGCAAAGTTGAAGGTTCACAAGAAAACTTAGCCTTGGGTTGTGGGTACTTAAGTTGGTAGACTACAGTTTTTGTCTTAAGGGAGCCTCTTTCTTTCAATATTTTTTTAGGATCAGAAACAGGCATGGTCTGTTTACCCTCCAGGTTTTGTCTGGTGTTCCTTCAACTGGATGCTATCTTATTTAAATGTGGAGTCGCCAAGTGAAAGATAAGAAAATCATTTAGAAGGTGTTCACTCTTTTGTTCACTATCAAAAGGTGAATCTTGCAATAATGTCGTTCTCCCAAGGAAAAGGTTTCCTAACTTCATCCCCAGCAGCGACGCCAAAAAGATGTTGTTCCAGAGTCTGTACTTAAGGCTTAGAAAGTACAATGTCTAGGCATCCGAAAGTGAATAAAGGATAAAAAGGGGGAGAAACAACCCTTCGGAAAAGAAAGCTAAGGCTATTTTCTAAGTTGTCTTAGCCTAGCTTCCCAAAGTTCCTGGATGCTTATATCCCATTCAATTGTAGCCCATGAACGTTCTAGTTCTGCCCGGTTGGTGGTTGTTTTAAGTATAGTGTCAAAAAGGTTTAAAGATATGTTGGTTTGATCAGACAATTCGGGTTCAATTTTAGGCTGTCTTGTTACAAGAACAGTCATAGAGGAACAGGAAAAATCAAAGGAGAGTTCAAGGTTGTTGATGTTGTATCAATTTGATCGTATAAGACAGAAATTTTTAAATCCGATATCAAATATAGAATGCAAACCAAAGGAATTTTCCCGTAACTGAGTTATCTTTTAAATAAATTGTGTGTGAAATGTGAGAAAAAAATTGATGCTCCTATCAAGGGAGAATCTCACCCTGTAAATAGAAGAAGAAAAAGATAAGAAGGAATCTGATGAAACATAAAATATGAAGATCTAAAAAATTCATAGGTCTTGTACCTGCTGATAGCCGATACAGAGGAAAAACTGCGAATGATTAGACGACTAAAATTGATCACCACAGTAGTAGTTGTACTAAATCATAGCTAAACATTCATTAGACCCACATATGCGAAATGGAAATTACAACAATATAACAGAGAAAAAACTTATAATTCAGTCTTCACGGAATTAGGAATCTTTGGATTGCTTTGTATTAATTTTCACAGGAAAAAGTTTCTATTACAATCGACCAAGAAAGGTCCAGCCTTTTTTCTTTCTTCAAAATGCATATTTATACAAATTTCTATATGCTAGAATCTCAATTGTTCTAGAAGTTTTCGGTTACAAAATAGGATATTAATTGTTTCAATCATTTGTCTTTGTCCTCTTTCGTGCGGTTGGAGAACCTTCCTTTCTTTTCTCTTCGGGTTCTAAAAAGAAAATAGAATAGGCAGACATCTATCATTATTTGGTACTGGAAACCTGCCCCTTCGCCTGCCCGGTGCAAGTGATGCACCTCTCCATCAATTGAGCTATCAACCTGGAAGGCTCTTCTTGGATATTTGCCTCAAAAGTGTAACAATATTTCGCTAATTGTGGCAACTTTCCTCCTACCTATCGGTCTTCGTAGATGATAGAACATAACTGTACACTTGGTCTTATTATCCATTTATCCACTTGGACTATATCTGTCTGGGTTACCTGTGATATTTCAGCCTACTCTCTTTCCTCGTTCTCCTTGATATTGAGAAGGTGCTTGGCTATATCGATCTGGCCCAGTGTCCCATTACTGTTTTCACTATCAAGACCCAAAAACTTTCATCTATCTAACTGAAAGTTTCTTCACAAGAGTTTCTTACCTCTTTAGCTCGTTCTCTGCCTTCTAATATATCATGCTCCCATCCTTTCAACGGGATGTTACCTCTGGTATGCTCTAGGATGGAGATCTTGGAACTACTACCCATTCCTTTTTTTGTCATGGCTATGACAGCCTCTTGGAAAGAAACCTGAGTTGCCCCAGCTTCTCTTTCTCTCAAAGAGATGTCTTCCAATACTCAATCAATGATTTGGTAGTGGTTTTGAATGGTTTCTACTTTAGCAAGTAAATCTTGCTAAGCTGCCGACACTCTTTTTCGGATTTCTATGGCTTGGGATTGACACATCCCGATATCTATCACCTGGTTTTCGACAAAGTTTAATTTGGCCTGTAGCTTCCCTATCAATTCTCATTGCTAGCTTATCTGTAATTGGCTGGTCTGAGCCACCTGCTATGTATGTTCAAGATTGGATTTGAGCTACTCGATTTCCTTTTGATCGGCTGCTCTAGCTTGCTCTATACCTGTGTTCGCCTGATCTATGGCAGTTGCTTCTGCTATAGCCAGCTTGGCCTCCAAAGTTTTGATCAAGCAGTTTTTTTGCTTCAACTGTTCTTTTAGGGACCCGACAGAATATTGGTTGGTTGTAGCGAAAGCCCCCAACGTCCCTACTAAATGAGTTGCAAATTCCTCTTTTTTCATGTCTTTTCAATCGGCTAGGATTTTGAATCTCTTGGTTACCATGCCCGCTTCTCGATAAATCTCTTGCTTCACAACAACCTTCCTCTTCTTATCGAAGAAAAATTCATTCGGATGCAATTCTTCCACAGTAATGGGCTTTAGTTCTTCGCCGAAAATCCATCCTATGTCTGGGATCCCCTTTGTAGACTGTAGGGGAGTGACAAAAGTGATGGGGCTACCGATTTGCTTGGATGATTTCCCCAAGGTAACAACCGAGGCTGGCCTTCTTGAAGGATTTGGGATTTCGGCTTCTGATTTCAGGTCCCTGGTTTGCTTTTTCTCCTCCCAATTTTCCTCCTGGTCAGGTCCTGAATAATTAGAACCCTTGGCATCTATTTTTTGTACATCTGCAGACGGTGAGTTCTTAGTCTGTAAGACTGGGGGAAGGCATCTTTGCCGGTGTTTCTGAAATTTGAAGAAATCGACCATCTCCTCGAGCAAAAGGGCTTGTATCCGACTCAATACCTCGGTGTAGGATCTCGCGCCTTGGAAAATGTCGTCATGAGGTGAATGCTCATGTTCGTATATTTTTAGGCCACAATTTTCCAGGTGATTTCCCACGACCTTGTGTGGGTCATGCTTCTTAAACTCAATATCGACCAATATAATATCCTCCAATGTCGCGGCCTCAGCTTTGGCGTGTCCGAAATCTAGTAAAGAATATGTGTTAAAATGAATGGGGAAGGGCGGCCATACCTTCTTTGAAAAACCTTTGAGCTCTTTGCTTATGCCCCTAATCACGGTTTGCCTAGCGATTTCGCGACAAACCAGCCTATCTGGTATGAATAGTGGTAGTACATATGGGGGAACAGAGGTGCCAAAAACCTTGATGTATGAAAACTCATCCTCTACGTACCAGTCGGCCACACTGCTCAAGTTGGTGGTGATTCTATCTGAAATCCTGGGCAGTGGGTTACCAAAGATGGAGACATGCATTGGTACCATTACCCAATTGAAAATTTCGTATATGAATTATGTGGTCCTATCCTCCCAAAGTTTTGAGTGGTAGACATGGATAGGCTCAGCCTCAGATGGAGTCCAACTCCAACTGATTAGAGGGAAAGGCATCATGAAACAAACAACATCCATGATGTAGGCAGACATAAAAAATGAAGCAGCCTTCCAGTTCACCTTTTGCATCCGATATTTGATAATACGACTGGTTAGATTATCTGATAACAATTTGGCCCAGTCGAAGGAACAACCTTCAACAACTGTATGAATCAGAGGCATCCACGGGAGGAAAAAGTGTGTTGAGTACAATCTATGTCGTATAAATTTCTCAACGATTTAATATCAACCAGGAGCTCATAAGCTTAGAGGCACAACACAATATGTGAGAGGATTTGAAGTTGTCTATCCTAAACTACTAAATCAAAGAACATAAATATAAATAACATGAATATACAAATGACAAATTTTACCTACTATATACAACACATAGGTGTACTGGCATCAGTGAATGGGGGCCCTTCCATCCTTCAACAAGTACACCATAATCTTAACACAAGATAGAGATCAAAATGGAAGCATGGCTTGTATTCAAAAGAATATGATTACATCTTCATTCCAATATAAAATTTCTTCTCTACTAACCTCAAGAACCAACCTATCAATTCAAAACATGATCATTTCCCAAACTTCACACATTTCTCCCTATATCTACCTCCTTTGAAAGGAGAAGGCTCTCTTATTTATACAAGAACATAAGAAGCTACCCCATTAATGGGCATCCACTATTCTCTCCCTAGATCCATACAAATTTCATATAGTTACAACCAAATAGCTAATGATGAGACACATATCCTCTTTGACCTTTATCCAAATCTCCTTCCATATCTTGAAGGGAATTCGAATTTGAGTATTGGAGGCCACATAA
>JZKD02S1688299.1:396073-407195 GCA_000966675.3 Picea glauca | reverse complement strand
CATGGTCTCAGAATCCTTGGAGCAAGAAGTGTGTGGGGAATGAAGGAAAGTTGGAAGGGACCTTACGACATCAAGGCCATGGTTGTAATCTCTCTTTCACATTTAATATGATACATTAATATGATTCTTTCCTATAAAGCTTGTTGTGTTTTATTGTATGATTCCTTGATGACATCCTTAGGTTTATATTGAGTTTATGCTATTAATATCACTTTGGTTGGTTGCATTCTTTTGTAGGTTCATCATTGTATGAGTGTTGGAATGGAGCTAGGATGGCGATAGCGAGAGGAAATAGCATTTAAACGGTATGTCATCTATCCCTCTTTAGTTAGTAAATTCAATATCTAAAACTTAAGGAAAGCGTCATGTTCTTGTGTGTTTTGTTCTAGATCTAGGTGGATCTAGGGAGATCAGTTAGTGTCTGCACCTACTGATTAGTCCGATAACAGTATCAGAGCGGGTTCAACCCTACGACTGTGGATCACCAGGCTTTCCACTGCAGTAAACCCATGAGTTTTAACCCTTGCGTTAAGTGAAAACCTTAAAGTGTCCTCGTGGAGATCGCATTTAGAAGGCACCCCTGAGGGTCCACAACGCACAAATTCTAGTACCGCTAAAATCCTCCAAAATCTCAAGAGAGATGAGTTCTAGCGTCCATGAGTGTCACGAACGGTGGTGTCGTCAAATCATAGTTGTAGAGCAAGGCGTGTGCTTCACACTTCGCGTTTACGACCTCCATCATGAAGGTCCACATGGTGGTCTTTCAACTGAAGGGGAGTGCTATTCTATGGGGACAATGCTCCTACCATAGCTAAACATGGTCGTCGAAGACATGTCATGGGAACTGTTCAAGGAACGGTTCCAAGAGAGGTACCTTTCAGAAAACTTCATTGAGCGTCAGCTCAATGAGTTCAACGCCTTACGACAGGGAGGTCATATGGTGCCCGAGTACGAGGCTAGTTTAATGAAGCTACTCCGGTATGCTCTGCACCTTAACACTGAGAAACTTAAGGTCAACAGGTTCGTGTTCAGCCTTAATGGAAGCCTACGTACAAAGGTTAGGATTTGATGCCTCAAACCTTGCATGATGTCGTCCAGAAGGCCCTCATAGCGCAGGAGGAGCTTATCAGTGGGGGTCAGACCAGGACTCCAGCGAGACCAGTAGAGCAGGTTTCATCTAGAGCATGGTAGCATCAACAGAAACATCGACTGCAGCAGCAACAGTTCAGGCCTGTTCAACAGAATTGACCAGGGTTCCAGGCCAGTGGGCCATCATCTTCTACTTCGAGTACCAGGACTACTGGGCTGAAGAAGGGGTGTTGGACATGTGGGGAGCCACACTACCAGTGCGATTGCCCGGTGGAGAGGACTAGAGTTTCCAGATCAGCCGAAACCACTACCATGGGAGATATGGTCAATGCCCATCGAATTCTTGCAGCAGTGAATAACCGCCAGGAAAAGCATCAGTCGACTATGCTCGAGATGATAGGTACCGTCATTGACCAAACCCTTAGTATTTGATAGATCCTAGTGCTACCGATAGTTTCATTTATGGTGCAGCGCTAAAAAGGATTAAGGTAAAGGCAGTCGAACAGGATGAGTTTATCTTTGTGGAGACGGCTTTAGGAGCCAAACAGAAGGTTGGAGGAAAGGTTACGGGCTGTGTCCTTAACCTAGGAGAGTTTGTCACAAGGGAAAACCTGTACGTCATGATCTTAGGATCTTATGACATCATGATTGGTATGGACTGGTTGGAATTGTAGTGTCCCCAAGGCCGAGCCACGTAGTAAACTATGTCCTAAAAGGAATTGTAATTATGTTTTATAGGCTGGTGAGCCAAGTTTTTATAAGCTGGAGGCTTATGTGTTTGTTAGGCCAAGGAGCCTAAGTGTTGAAGGCCAAGAGCCTCCTGTTGTATATGTAATCATGCAGAACAATTAATAAAATATAAACACCGCCAGGTGTAGACCAACCACGATGAATGAGTGAAGGGGGACTAAGCATCCATAGAGAGGGTAAGGAATTAGGGGCTGGTTATGTGTAAAAGGGGCTAAGTGTTGAGCCTGGGGGCTAAGCCTAGGGGGGGCTTAAGCCTGGGAATAATATTTTAATATTATCCCAAAAGAGACATGTGCATTTATGTTTTATCCTAAGTTTTGGCAAGGGAGGACATACAAGGGTGATGCGTGCTGGTGGAACACATGCAGTTCCATGGGTGACAAGTGTCAACCCTGACGCATGCGAATAAACGGCCAGGGTGAGCCGTGAGAAAGGTTACTTCTCCTACATTCGACTGGGAGGGTATTCGGAGTGTGAACAGGGTGACCCTTGAGAAAACCCTCATGCATCCTTTGAACCAAAAAGGCGTGTATCTGTGTTTGTTCTGGGATAGCTGGTACATCCCCTGTCTGAAAAGTGTGTCCCTATGTTTCGAAAAGTCTGTGTTTGGCTCTGAGAAAAACCGTGTGTGCATTCCCTGAAAGAGAAGCCTGTGTTGATTTCGGGAAAGAGTCTGCATCGACCCCTGCGTGGACGACTCATCACACATCCCTGAGAATCCAGAGTGTGAGTCTATTCCATGTTGCCAAATTGAGAAAACGGGATTGTCCCATCCCTGCTAAGCCTATTTATGTTGTTGCACCTGTCTGGAGTTGTCCTGGGGTGTTCATGTCTAAATTTTCGTGGATTGTGGTGGACATTTAGTGTTTGATCCTGTGTGGCTTGTTGGCCAGTTTGTACAACACTCTCTGTAGGTGAGAAGGGTGGTTGAAGTTGGAAGAGGCAGGTTGTCAGGCTTGCGAGCAATTCTCTCCAGGTGAGAGAGTTTATTGGGAGGTGGTTTCTTCCAGAGAGTGTCCAGCACCAGCTTTAGGCTTTGAGACTTCCTGATCTGGCCTGTTGCCGAGGCCTAGAGAGGGAGGTTAGCACCGATGGACTATGCTTGTGAAGGTGTATATTCCCGGGCAGAACAGGCATGTGGGGAATTAGAGTCTGGTAGTAGTGGGCATAAGGTGGCATCCTGGGAAGAATCCCTCCAGATTTTCTATGTTGTTTTCCCTTGTCTTGGGGTGGAGCTTAGTCCCAGCTCAGGGGTGACCCATTGCTGAGTTGATGAGTAGTGTGGTCTAAGGCTGGGAGGTTCATGGAAGGCCTGCACTTGGTTGGTGGATTCTACCACTGTTAAAAGATAATTATCTGGTTATGTTTAAACCATGTTTTGGCATGAATCTACTGCTTATGTTATCATGATTTTCCGCTGTGTATATGAATTAATATGAAAATATAATTGCTTGTTGATTATGGAAGTAATTCATATGAATAATCTGTGTTGAATGTGTTTATTGTTTAAATGCATATGGGTTAAATAACATCTGTATGAGTTATGTACACCGGTGGTGTTATAGTCTTCTTTTAAGAGCGATTAAACCTTAGTAGCAGAAAAGGTGTGCTACAGTTTGGTATCAGAGCCAAGGTTTTGACACTGCACCTAGATGGGCCAGTGGAGCGGTCTTTGGACCGATAATGCGAAGGGAAATTGGGTCTGGAAGGCCAATTTCAGACACTGGTTTGCTCCAAAATGTCAAGGAGTTACTTGACGAGTTTTTAAAGCTCAGGAGGTATAACAGCGTTATGAAACCGCAACTAGTGGGGTATGATTCCACAGGGAGAGAAGGATCTAGATCATTGATTTCACGTCCAGAGAGTGAGCAGAAGAAGAGATTATTTGAGCCGTCAGATCTTGAGAAAATTACCCGACAGCCGTCGGATCTGCAGAGAGTTTCACGGGGTTTTTAAAGCTTCGTGAACAGGAGGGTGAAAGTCTCTAAATGAGTTGGCTTATCGGGATATCGAAGTTCTCGAGGTCGAGAAGGTTGGGACATTTCAGGTTCTGAAATAGCGAGAGGGAATCTGAGTCGTCCGTCTGAGGAAGGATGCGTGTCGTGCGATCGTCCAATTCGGAGATCCAGACACCAGGACTCACATAGGTGAGCATTTTTTACCTTGCACCTAGCGAATTCCCGATATTTGATTTGATCCATCCAAAAGTTGAGACATGTGGCGGAGATCAAGCGACCCATCGGTATACAGGCTATCGGGGGTTTGAGTTGACAAAGGATTTTGTCATCGGGGAATCAAAAGTCTCGAAATCGTGAGATTGAATTGGGACTGTCCATTCGTTGAGGATGCATGGCTGCAATCTAGGCTATCAGGGGAAGTCCCGATAGAAAATTTAAATCAGCACATCGGGGTTCGACGTTTCGCGAATCCTGGAGATGAGACGCCTAGGACATTTGGAACCACAAAATCATGAGAAGCGATCAAGACCTTCCATCATAGGAGGACGCGTGGAGGAGATCAGAGCATTCAGGAGATTTCCCGAAAGGAAAGCTCCGTTGTGTGCCTAGCTAACGTCACATCCGAAAATCGGGATTCGGAGAATCGGGAATCCCGTGGACAGGAAGTTTATGCATTTTGGCATTGCGAAGTCCGAAACCCCGATAGGAGGTATGACTGTGGTCATATAAGGGGAGGTCGTGTGGAACACGAGTCTATCCCAGAGGGCTAATGGAAGTTAGAGCGCATCGGCCTTTGGAAACCGAAAGTAACGAAACACCGAAAACTAAATTTTCAAAAACCCAAAAATCGCAGAGCTGAACGAGAGCTCAGAAAACTCATTGGAATCAAAATGTCTTTTGTTCTTGTTCGTATTAGTTATAAATGTTGTGGATTGTTCGTGAAGTTTTGATGGCCTGAAAAACTTTGAATTTAATTGCACAGTGCGTGTGCAGAGTTCAACGGAGGTCAGGACTCCAGTTAACCAACGCCGAGTATGGAGTTAGGAAAGGTGCAGATTACCCCCAAAATAGAAGACGAACAGGAAGGAAAGGATGTTGACCTGGGAGTCGAAGGATCGAACTCCAATGGGCATGGAAAAGAGAAGGATAAGGAAGGACACATAATGGAAATCATTGAAGGATTTCAAAGAGAGGCCAAGGCTTGTCGAGCTGATAGCCGAAAGCTTATGAAATTCAGGGATCGGCAGGGTGAATTAAACTTAAAATTTTTGAAGAGCTTGGAAAGAATAGAGAGGAAACTCGAGAAGGGAAGAGACTCAAGTAATATGGAGAGTCGCAGAACCCATGGGAGAAGAAGTAGGTCAATGAGTGGTAGCAGACATCTTAGTCACTCCCGAAGACATTCTGATAGGAAGACACACAGTGGTTCAAGCCCGTCCCCTACCAGAAAAAATCAAAAATCTGGAAAGGAGGAATTGAAAGGGGAGATGAACAAAATTAAGCCTCCAACATTCGATGGAGAACATAAGAAGGAGGAAGATGCCAAGACATGCTTGCTGGGCATGAATAAATACTTCCAACTGCAGAATTATTCTGCCCATACAGAAGGAAGAATTGCAATGTACCAATTGAAAGGAAAAGCATCCATGTGGTGGGATCAGTTTGTGCAGGTGCAACACATTAGAGAGAAAGAGGTCACTTGGAAGGAATTTAAGAGGTATTTCGAGAAGAAATACCTGACTAAAAGATATTATGACAGAAAGATGAAGGATTTCTTCGAACTCAAGCTAGGCAGCATGACTATTGATGAGTATGAACGAAGTTTTCTAGAACTACTGAAGTATGTTCCCTTCATCAAAGATGAGGCTGTCAAGATTTAGAGATATCTAAATGGATTTCCACCTTCCATGAGTGACAAGATTCAATATGACGATCCTAAGACCATGGAAGAAACCATTAGAAGGGCAAAATGCTTGTATGAATAGCAAGGAGAAAGGCCTATCCTTCGGAAGGCTTGGAATGATCAGAGGAAGTTTAAGAAATAACAGAGGCAGAAGCGAAACAAGCCTTCCTTTTTCAGAAATAGCCTTCAAGGACAGCCATCATTTAGAGAGCCAAGAATGACTGAAGAGGGAGCACAAAGATAGAGACAGACACCCATTCAGTGTTGGGGATGTCAAGGAAACCATAAGTACAGAGATTGTCCCCATAAAAATGGTAAAGAGAGAACTGTACATACTGTTCAGCAAGCTGAAACAGTGGAGGATATGGGCAGGAGAATGCCGAGGATCTATGCAGCCCTGGACAATAAGCAAGCAAAATTTCAATCGCACATGATTGAAGTGGAAGGTACGATCAACAACTGACCACTTGTTATTTTAATTGATTCAGGGGCTAGCCATAGTTATGTAGATCCTAGAGTGGTGGAAATTTTGCATCTAACGAGAAGCAAACATGAGAAGTCCTGGTTAGTGCAGTTGGCCACAGGGACCAAGAGGAGGGTCACTGAATTGGTTAAGTCATGTTTAGTGGACATGAAGGGAATGAGCACTAAGGCTGAATTGAACATTCTACCTTTAGGCTCATACGATTGCTTAATTGGGATGGACTGGTTGGACTAGCACCATGCCCTTCTGGATTGTCGTAACAAGATATTTACATGCCTGAATGAAGAGGGAAATCATGTAATAGTCCAAGGAAATCCCAGAGCTATGGCTGTGAGGGAAATCTCAGCCATGCAGCTAAAGAAATGTTACCGGAAAGGCTGTCAATTATTCGCAGCTCAGGTGGAAGAAGAATCCTGAGATGTAGTCTCAAATCTGGAAGACCACGAAGTACTCAAATGATTCAAGGATATATTTCAAGAGATACTTGGACTACCTCCAAAAAGAGACATCGTTTTTTCTATAAATTTTATGCCTGGAGCAGCTCCAGTTTCGAAGGCTCTTTATAGAATGAGTACACCAGAGCTGAAAGAATTGTAATTGCAGCTCGAAGAGCTACTAAAGAAAGGTTACATTTGCCCCAATGTGTCACCGTGGGGAGCCCCGGTCCTATTCGTGAAGAAGAAAGATGGGACGTTGAGGTTGTGCATTGATTTTCGGCAGTTGAATAAGGTCACTGTCAAGAACAAGTATCCTCTGCCAAGGATTGATGATCTTTTTGATCAGTTGAAGAATGCAAAAATATTTTCAAAAATAGATCTTCGATCTGGTTATCACCAAGTGAGAATAAAGGATGAGGACATTAGCAATACCACCTTTAGAACAAGGTACAATCATTATGAGTTCACGGTGGTGCCATTTGGATTGTCCAACGCACCTGCTATTTTCATGTGCTTAATGAATGGAGTGTTCAGAAATTATTTGGACAAGTTTTTCATAGTCTTCCTAGATGATATTTTGGTGTATTCCAAGACAGAGGAAGAACATGAGCAACACCTGAGAATGGTGCTGCAGGTGTTGAGAGAACACCAGCTGTACGCAAAACTGAGAAAGTGCTCTTTTTATCAAAGGCAGATCCACTACTTGGGACACATTATATCAGAAGAAGGGATCGTTGTGGATCCTGAAAAGGTACAGGCCATTCAACAATGGCCAGTGCCCATAAATGTGGTAGAAGTTAGATCTTTTATGGGTCTAGCGGGCTACTATAGGAGGTTTATAGCCAGATTCTCAAGGATAGCTCATTCTATCACTTCCTTGCAAAGGAAAGGGAAGAAGTTCCAGTGGACTGAAGAATGTGAGAGTAGATTCCAGTGATTGAAGTAGCTCTTAACCAGTGCTCCAATCCTGAAGATTGCAGATCCAAATAAGGATTACATAGTGTGCATACATGCATGTAAGGAGGGGCTGGGAGGAGTTCTCATCCAAGAGGGATTTGTAGTTTGTTATGAATCCCGAAAGTTGAAGAAGCATGAGAATAATTATGCCACTCACGATTTAGAGCTGGCAACAATTGTCCACGCCTTGAGGAAATGGAGACATTACCTCATGGGCAAGAGATTCGAGCTGAGAACAGACCATAACGGTCTGAATTATTTATTCGATCAGTCGACCTTAAATGCCAGTCAAATCAGATGGCTGGAGTTTATGTGTGAATATGACTTTGATATCAAGCATATCAAAGGGAAAGAAAATAAGGTGGTTGATGCACTCAGCAGAAAAGTGCACGAATTACATGCTACAGCCATCAACATGTACCAAACTGAGATGAAAGACGGAATTTTGGAAGCTGCAAATGCTGATTTGGAGTACAAAATTCTTGTAGCAAAGCTACAGCAGTGTGAGAGACCACAGACCAAGGAAATTTACACCTTGGGAACTGATGGTCTTCTTCTATATAAAAATAGAGTGTATGTACAAAATTTCTGAGAATTGAAGCTGGCAATTCTAAAGGAGATGCATAACATGGCTTATGCTGGACATCCTGGATATCACAAGACTATGGCAGCAGTCAAAGGCCATTATTTTTGGCCGGGTTTGAAGAAAGAAATCGTTGAATACATTGCAATATGTATGGAGTGCCAAAAGTTTAAGGCTAAGAATAGGCACCCAAAAGGGTTGCTGCAGCCTTTACCTATTCCTGAGTGGAAATGGGACGTTGTAACAATAGATTTTATCACCGGACTACATAGAACAAGCAAGCAACATGATTCAATCATGGTGGTCGTGGACAAGCTTACTAAAGCTGCCCATTTTATTCCACTGAAAACCACCCATAGGGCAGCTGATGTTGCTGATATCTTTTTAAAAGAAGTTGCACACTTGCATGGAATTCCTAAGATAATTGTGTCTGATAGGGACCCGAAATTCACTTCAAATTTCTGGAAAGGATTGTTCAAAGGATTCAGAATGAATCTGAACTTTAGTACAACGTATTATCTCGAGTCTGATGGACAAATAGAGAGGGTGAACAGAGTAATAGAAGACATGCTGAGAATGTATGTGATGGATAAACCATCAAGGTGGGAAGACTACCTGCATTTGGTATAATTCGCCTACAATAATGTGTATCATGCATCATTGAAGATGAGCCCATTCAAAGCACTTTATGGAAGAAAGTGCAACACTCCAGTGAGCTAGGATAATCCAGCTGACAGAGTAGTAGTTGGGCCTGAGCTACTCAAAGAGATGGAAGACCAAATGATAAAAATTAAACAGAATTTAAAAGCTGCCCAGGACAGGTAGAAAAGTTACGCTGATAGTAACAGAACCCATCGAGAATTCAAAGTGGGTGACCATGTTTTCCTGAAAGTGAAAACTAACAGGAGTTCCCTGAAGCTGGGAAGTTGCACTAAGTTGGCAGCAAGATTTTGTGGGCCATTTGAGATCCTGGAAAGGATTGGGCCAGTTGCATACATTCTTGCATTACCTACATCTATGACTGTACATAATGTGTTTCATGTTTCACTGCTTAAGAAATATGTACCTGATGCTAATCATGCTATCAATTGGACTATGATTCAGGTGGAACCAGAAGGTGTCCTCCAAGTGCATCTTGTGCGCATATTGGAAAGGAAAAGAAAAAAGCTCCAGAATCGAGCCATAGAGCTTGTAAAGGTCCAGTGGACCTGGTACAGTCCTGAGGACGCGACATGGGAGCATGAAGAGGTAATGTGGGCAGAGTACCCTCATCTTTTTGAAAATTTTGAAAGGCTTGCAGAGACAGTGTAAGTTGCACTGAGGACAGTGCAAAAATAAGGGGAGGGGAATTGTAGTGTCCCCAAGGCCAAGCCCCGTAGTAAACTATGTCCCGAAAGGAATTGTAATTATGTTTTATAGGCTAGTGAGCCAAGTTTTTATAAGCTGGAGGCTTATGTGTTTGTTAGGCCAGGGAGCCTAAGTGTTGAAGGCCAGGAGCCTGCTGTTGTATATGTAATCATGTAGAACAATTAATAAAATATAAACACCGCCAGGTGTAGATCGACCATGATGAATGAGTGAAGGGGGACTAAGCATCCATAGAGAGGGTAAGGAATTAGGGGTTGGTTATGTGGAAAAGGGGCTAAGTGTTGAGCCTGGGGGCTAAGCCTAGGGGGGCTTAAGCCTGGGAATAATATTTTAATATTATCCCAAAAGAGACATCTGTATTTATGTTTTATCCTAAGTTTTAGCAAGGGAGGATGTACAAGGGTGATGCGTGCTGGTGGAACGCATGCAGTTCCATGGGTGACAAGTGTCAACCCTGACGCATGCGAATAAATGGCCAGGATGAGTCATGAGAAAGGTTCCTTCTCCTCCATTCGATCGAGAGGGTATCCAGAGCGTGAACTGGGTGACCTCTGAGAAAACCCTCATGCATCCTTTGAAACAAAAAGGCATGTATCTATGTTTGTTCTGGGATAGTTGGTACATCCCCTGTCTGAACAGTGCATCCCTGTGTTTCGAAAAGCCTGTGTCTAGCTCTGAGAAAACTCGTGTGTGCATTCCCTGAACGAGAAGCCTGTGTTGATTTTGGGAAAGAGTCTACATCGACCCCTGCATGTACGACTCCTCACGCATCCTTGAGAATCCAGAGTGTGAGTCTATTCCGTGTTGCCAAATTGAGAAAACGGGAGTGTCCCATCCCTGCTAAGCTTGTTTATGCTGTTGCACCTATCTGGAGCTGTCCTGGGGTGTTCGTGTCTGAGTTTCCATGGATTGTGGTGGACGTTTAGTGTTTGATCCTGTGTGTCTTGTTGGCCAGTTTGTACAACACTCTCTCCAGGTGAGAGAGGTGGTTGAAGTTGGAAGAGGCAGTTTGTCAGGCCTGCGAGCAATTCTTTCCAGGTGAGAGAGTTTGTTGGGAGGTGGTTTCTTCTATAGAGTGTCCAGCACCAGCTTTAGGCTCTGAGACTTCCTAATCTATCCTGTTGCTGAGGCCCAGAGAGGGAGGTTAGCACCGATGGACTGTGCTTGTGAAGGTGTATATTCCCGGGCGGAACAGGCATGTGGGGAATTAGAGTCTGGTAGTAGTGGGCGTAAGTGATGCAGGAGCATCCGCACCTCGTCGTGCGAGCCTGCACGGGAAGATGGAAAAGACTTCAAGGAGAAACGTCAGGGTCACGGTTGTGACTATTTTGAGAAGCGCCGCCGATTGAATAAAAGAATCCATATTTAGGCGTCAGAGTGGTATCAGAGCAGGTTTTTGGAGCTCTCTTCGTTAAGGAAGCGGGGGGGGAGACATATTTGAAATGCCGCCCAGGAGAGAAAGGCAGTCACCTGATCGGGAAGACAGGGATGCCCGGAGGAGAGGCAGGCGACCAGAGAATCCCGCAGGGAATGCTGAGATGGAACGCCAGATACGAGATCTCAGGGCGAGACTCGAAGATATGGAGGCCACTC
>JZKD02S1688299.1:372207-391031 GCA_000966675.3 Picea glauca | reverse complement strand
GATTTCATATCAAGTTAGAAATCTAAGAAAGAGATAAATGAGTTTCAATTGTTTCTCTATTTGAGCCTGGAGATTCCTGCATCGAGTGCAGTCGAGTTTTCCCGCATAGAGTGCGGCGAAGAGGTCTCATAGTTAAACTCTCATTTCTATCAACCCGGAGTCAGTGGAGCGGGATCCTATTCATGGGTGTGATTATCCCTTGCGTGTTGGTGGGATTTTGTCTCTGCGTCTTGATTCTTAGTTATGTCCTTCTTTCATATGTTGTATACCTGATCATGTGGAAGGGTAAGGAACTAGGTGCATGAATAATAAGTTTCAAATTGCTCTCAAGCCAGTTAAGACGTTCTGTGGGGTGCAGTCGGGTGGAGTCCGGGATGACGCAGTCGCAGGATTGCTTGAAGAGAGAGAATCAGTTATGGTGACCATAACAGGAAGGAATATTATAGAAGGATAAGATCTCAGAAAACCCTCAGAGCTCGAGCGTAATCGAGGCGGAGTGCGTTGGAAAAATAGTAGAGAAAGGCTGGGCCATTGAGTAGGAAGCCGCCGGAACGAAACGGTCATTGATGGGACACGCAACATCGGGTATCGCGACCTCGGGACATCGGGTCTCAGGAAGCGGGAAGACTAACGGCTGAGGCGCGAAGCCGCGAGAAAGTGAGATCGTGGAATCGGCATTTCGGAACTTCGGGGTCCGGGTGTGAAAGGACAAATTCTCCGAGTGGCGAGAAGCGAAGGAAAGAGTCAACGTTGACTTTCCTCAGTCTCAGGAATCCGGGAAAGGGACGTTCGACGTCGGGACTCGCGAGAAGCGAAACCCCGAATCTTTTCCCCAGATACGTTATAAAAGGGAAGTGTGTGTGGAGAGACTGTGGGTTGCGAACTCCCGATAAGGGAGGGAAGAGTGCCAGCTCTTCGGGCCGTGAATTGTGAAGGTCCTGGTGGGCAACCGTGCTCGTTGAGGGTCAGGTGGGCATCAGTAAGGTGGCATCCTGGGAAGAATCCCTCCAGATTTTCTGTGTTGTTTTCCCTGTAACCTCAGCTAGCCTAGTATTCCTTGTCTTGGGGTGGAGCTTAGTCCCAGCTTAGGGGTGACCCATTACTGAGCTGATGAGCAGTGTGGTCTAAGGCTGGGAGGTTCATGGAAGGCCTGCACTTGGTTGGTGGATTCTACCACTGTTAAAAGATAAGTATCTGGTTATGTTTAAACCATGTTTTGGCATGACTCTACTGCTTATGTTATCATGATTTTCTGTTGTGTATATGAATTAATATGAAAAGATAATTCCTTGTTGATTATGGCAGTAATTCATATGAATACTCTGTGTTGAATGTGTTTATTGTTTAAATGCATATGGGTTAAATAACATCTGTATGAGTTATGTACACCGATGGTGTTATAGTCTTCTTTTAAGAGCGATTAAACCTTAGTAGCAGAAAAGCTGCACTACAGGAATCACATGAGGTGATACTAAACTATAAGACAAAACGGCTGAGCTTGGTCGATGAAGAGGGAAAGAAACGTGTGATTGTAGGACGGAACTAGGGAGTTTGCCTGAGGTTCATCTCTTCTTTACATCTATGGAAGAGTATGCACAAGGGGTGCAAGATTTATGCAATCCTTGCGTTAAATGAGAAGGGAGTAGCGAAAGGTCTAGAACACCTTCCGGTGGTGAAGGAGTTTGCGGACGTATTTCCAGAGGAGTTACCTGGGATGCCGTCAGAGAGGGAGTTGGAGTTTACCATAGACCTGAAACCGAGGACAGAATCGATAGAAAGAACGCCTTATTGAATGTCGACCCCAGAGTTACAAGAGTTGAAAATGAAACTAAAGGAGTTGCAGGACCTGGGACTGATACGTCCTAGTGTGTCACCGTGGGGTGCACCTGTTATGTTCATATGAAAGAATGACAGATTGTGGAGGATTTTCATTGACTATTGTCAACTGAACAAGACTATGATCAAGAATCAATATCCATTGCCAAGAATCGATGATATGTTCAATCAAATGAAGGGTGCGACGGTGTTCTCCAAGATCGATTTGCGATCAGGGTATCCCCAATTACGGATCAAGGAGGATGACATCCCAAAGACCGCCTTTAAGATGAGGTTTGGACATTTCAAGTTTATTGTTTTACCGTTGGGACTGACAAATTCCCCAGGGGTATTTAGGAGTTTGATGAACGGGATGTTCTGCAAGTACTTGGACAAGTTCGTCCAAGTATTTATTGATGATATTTTGATTTACTCTCGTACGACGGAGGAGAATGATGAACACTTGTGCTTGGTACTACAATGTTTGTGAGAGAACAAATTGTATGGGAAGTTGTCCAAATGCTCATTTTTTCAATCGAAGATTCACTACTTAGGGCAGGTCATCTCCAGCGAAGGCATCACCGTGGATCTATCCAAGGTCGAGGTTATTATGGAATGGACCACACCGACGAATGTCCCCAAAGGGTGTAGCTTCATAGGTTTGGCAGGATACTATCGACGGTTCTTCGATGGATTTTCGAAGATAGCAAATCCGATCACAGAATTGTAGAAGAAGAACAAGAAGTTTGTTTGGACCGAGAAATGTGCGGAAGCATTTCGAACACTTAAGGAGTTGATGACAACAACACCGATACTAAAGGTCCCGGATATGGACGCGGATTTCTTGGTATGCACTGACGCATCCAAGGAAGGCTTAGGCGAAGTTATGATGCAAGACATACGAGTGATTGCTTACTTTTTGAGGAAACTTAGAAGGCATGAGGAGAACTATGCGATGCACGATTTGGAGATGTTAGCCATCGTATATTCCTTGAAGGTTTGGAGACACTACCTTGTGGGACAAAAATTTGAACTAAAGACTGACCCTTGTGGACTACAACTCATATTTACACAAAGTGACCTCAACGCACGACAACGCCGTTGGTCGGAACTGCTTGGCTAGTACGACTTCGAGATTACTTACATGAAAGGAACAGTGAACCAAGTGGGGATGCATTGAGTCGGAGACCACTCATCTTTCAGTGTTTCCTCTTCAGACAAATCTACATGAAAGGATTCTGACTTTACAGCATGATGATGACTGGTACAAAGAGGTCGAGGGTTTTATCGAACAAAACACAATGATGGTACCACGATTTGAAGGATTTTTGTTTGATGTCAATGATTTATTAAGGTTTAAAGGTCAGATCTACATACCACCAAACGATGAGATGAGGATGTTGATCCTAAGCGAGGCTCATAGAGAAGCATATATGGCTCACCCAGGAGTCATGAAGATGAGGGTAGACCTTAAACCCTTATTCTTCTGGAAGGGATTGAAGGCAGACATAGTCAACTATGTGGCCAGATGTCAAGAATGTCAGCAGGTAAAGGATGAACATAGACACCTAGCAGGATTACTACAACCACTTGCTATTATGGAATCGAATGGGAGATGATTAGATGGATTTTATTGTTGGATTTCCCCTGACGGCAAGGAGACATGACTCGATTTTCATAGTAGTAGACACTCTGACGAAGAGTGCTAACTTTATTCCTGTGCATATGACACATCAGGCACCTGACATAGCTAGATTTTTCATCAGTCAGATGGTGAGGCTGCATGGCGTGCCTAAGAGGATTATATCCAATCGAGGATCGATGTTTACTGAACGATTTTGGATGAGTTTCCAAGAGGCCTTGGGAACCCAACTTAACTTTAGTACTATGTATCACCCAGAGACTGATGCATGGACCGAACGAACGAACCAGACCTTAGAGGACATGTTGCGCATGTATGTGATGGACCAACAAAAGCATTGGGAAGAATTTTTGCCACTGGTAGAATTCGCTTACAGTTACCAGAGCACCAATTAGATGGCGCCTTTCGATTTTCTTTACGAGCGACCGTGTGGGATGCCTTGAGTTGGGATCATCTTGAGGATAGGGTCCTGGAGGGACCATAAGTGATCTCAAAAATGGAAGAGCAAATGCAGACAATAAGACAAAGGATTAAAGAAGCGCATGATCGACAGAAGAGTTATGTCGATGTGCACCGTGTCAACCGTAGTTACAAGGTCGACGATCAAGTCTTCTTGCAGGGTAAACCACACAAGAGTTCGATCAAGTTTGGGAGGGGATCTAAACTCTCTCCTAGGTTCGTGGGACCTTTCGATATTGTGGAGAGAAAGGGGCCTGTGGCCTATCGATGAGCCTTGCCTGACTCCTTGAGGTGTATGCACAATGTTTTTCATGTATCTGTCTAAGACATTATGATTAGTGATCCCACACATGTTATTGTGATACATTCACTTTGGCATTTATACTGTGAAACTTCAGGATGAAGTTTAGACTAAGAGGGGGTGTATGTAACATCCCGCTCTGGTGCAATGAGTGAACTTATCCTTGAGGACACTTGCTCGCAAGTGATCCGGATCATTATGCTATTAAAACTCTTGATTTTGATTATGAGGTGTTATGGGTTGATGATATGTTGTTTTACTACATTGACATAGACAGGTGCTATTGACTTGGTTTTACTGAGTGTGCAGGGTTTAGGACCTTGAGGATGCAGAGGCATCGATGGAACCCCTTGGACACCGGATCGAGTCAGGGAGTGTGCCTTTGGGGTTTGATTGTTTTACTGTGATATTAGTGCATCTGACTGGGTGATATGATATGGATATGTTCTGACATGATTTGTTGATGATCCAGGCTGACGATATCTTGCCAACCAGACTCACATATGGAGTAAAGGGGTCGCACATGACTACCAGAGATGTTGAGGGAGAGGTGTGAACAGCAGCCCTGCCACAACCTACTAGCACTCCTGCCGTGGCTCGAACTGTAGGTTAACGATTACCTAGTTCGAGAGGACCCACAATGTTGTGAGGGTAGACTATGACAGTCGCTCACAATGATTCTAAGGGCATGCAATAAGGCAGGGGCCTTATTCCTTAGAAACCCTTAGTCTCCCATAAGTTCACCTGGCGGAGTGTTGACTCCAAGGGTTATTAATGTCTACCAAATCAGTCAAGAGGCGAGTGGCACCCTTGGAGCACGTGGTGCATCCTGAAGGGCACGTCGTGCAAGAAAAATTGAGAGTGGCGAGTGGTACCCTTGGAGCACGTAGTGCGTTCTGAAGGGCACATCGCACAACAGAACATATGAGGCGAGTGGAACACTTGGAGCACCTAGTGTAACCTGAAGGGCACATCGCGTTGTTGATGATATAGGGATGAACCTGGATGGCCCTAAGACAATTAACATGTTAAGAAATTTTAAAACAATTTTTCCCTAATGGAATGTCGCCCAGTACAAAATCTAAATTCCAAGTTTAAAATTTCGCAAGGGGTAAAATTTTGTCCACCTTTAAATAATAATAATAATAATAATAATAATAATAAAATAACTAAATTAATAGATAAATTAAAATAAAATAATAAAATTTAAAATAAACACCACTTAAATAACAATTAAGATATTCATAAAATTTTGTAACATGAAGGGAGTAAGAAATTAAATTATTCATAAGAAATAAAATCTGTGGATATAAATGTAAAGAGGGAATTAATTATTTTATCTTTTGATAAATTAAAAAGGTACTAAATTGATAAAAGGGAAAAGGGGTTAAATTCCTCACCTGCCTTTTTGAGTTCTAAGAAAAAGGGGAAAGAGGGAAAATCAAAAAAATAGGAAACTAGGGAAAAGAGGTAACATAAAAAGGAAAAAGGGGAACTTAAGGGGAAACACGGGAAGTCAACTTAGTAAGGAATCTACATTTAAGAGCTTTCTAATTTTAAACTGAATTAGCAATTTCTTAATAGGGAAAGCCTTTAAAACTTGTAAGGGAATTTAGGGACACCTAGGAGTGATTCTAGGAGTAACTCTAGGTGGCTGAGAGAAATAAAGATAATTACTTAATTAAAGAAATTAAATTATGGAGGAATGTAGGGGATGGGGGACACTTGTATGGAGAAGAAATTTAGGATTTTATTTTTAAAAAATTTAATTAAATGAGATTTTAGGAAAGAAAGGAAGTGAAAAATTCTATATAATGAAGGAAGGAGAAGGAGATGGGGATCTTCTGTTTTGTGTAATGTTATGCTACATAATTATGGACTTGACTGATTTACTTGTGGGAGTTGGGATACCCAGCTTGGAGAGGAGTGGTAGCTCGGCCTTGTGAGGCGAGCTGGGAGCTAGACGAAACCTCTAGATAGTGTGTGTGGCCCCCTTACGGCTTCGAGGGATAAGGGGGAAGAAGAGTAACCCTACCATTGGCTGGGAGGTACCAGTGAGGTCTCGATGGTCGGCGAGTGGGAGTTGCACAAAGCATGGGACGTCATTTGAAGCGGGCGATTAGGCAATGGTATGCTCTTTTATTTTGTAGAGTAGAATGCATTAGGATGTATGCTTTGAACTGCATTTTGATTTGTAAATGGATTAGATGTTTAGATTATTAGCAGACCCCTTTTTCTTAGCCTAGCGGATTGTCTAGTTGATTGTTTTCCCATGGCCTTCGTCTTCCCACATGTCGTGACTTCCCTGTGTGTTGATTGAGACCTTGAGGTTGTTTATCCTTCGTCCCTAGCTCACCAGTCATCACCTGAGCAGTCGTCCAGAAGCCTAATCTATGGTCGTCTCCTTAGCGTTAAAATACCTATGGATCTCAACGCCCTTCTTTTATGTGTGAGGATGGTGAAGCGAAGGTGAACCTGTTAGCCGCCTACCTTTGTTGTTGTCCTTGGATGATTATTGTCTTGCACCCTAATGCGTGTATTAACCCTACAGAATTTGATTGTTGGCAAAGTTTTTACATGAACTCAGCATGTATATATCTACTGCTATCTCGTTTTACTTCGTCTTTTTATCTCGCTGGACATTCCTGCGTTTTTCCATGATTGACTGCATTTTTATGCATGCATGGATAAATTTACTCTGCATCTATGCTTAGATGAGCAACTTAACTCTACGTTATTGAGCATTGTTGAATACATCTATCTCTGCATTTTATGTTGATGGATATTTGGCTTGCGCTTGTAATTCGGTTGGCCAGCGATTAATTATCCTTTGCAATAATCGTTTTATCTTTAAGCAAATAAACATTAGCAATCGTTCGATGGACAATGTCACTACGATAATCGTTTTCCCTTTAAGCTATTAAACATTACCAAATCGTATGATGGATAGTGACTCTGCAAAAATAGTTTTATTTTTAGTAAACTAAACAATCATTATATTTAAATTGCTTATTCCCGTAACTAGACAGCGCTGGATTATATTTAATTTGTTTATTCCTATAACTAGACAGCACTGGATTATATTTATTTTTCTTATTCCTGTAACTAGACAGTGCTGGATTATATCTAAATTTTCTTATTCCTTTAACTAGACAGCGTTGGTACCTTTAAACTCAATGAAAGTTAGCTAATTGTTAGCAGTCAATTTACATTAATGGATAGCGATATCTTGCAGCGTTTTTGCGACAACAGTGGTGTTTGGTGGGTGAATTGCTGAGTTTGATCGTGTAAAAGGGAATTTTCGCCGCACGAATGATGTGGTTGTTGGCTTGGTGGTGTTTTATAAACAACCACAAATTTTTTTTTCCTTCTGTTGAGTCTTGTATTCGACATTTCTGCTGGTTGAAATCTTGATAGTGTTGCCACCCCTTGAATCACTTTTATTACTCAAATCCTTGACAACTTTGTGGCTGGAATGACCTCGAATTCCTCCTTGAGTTAGATGCCTGTGATTTTCTCTTAATCATTCGACCTTGAGATGGTAGTTGTTGCCTAGCGAATTACCCGGAGATGACTGCATTCTACTTTTAAATTGTTGCTAACGTGCCTTGGTTTCAGGGCGAATTTTCCAATCTATTTCTTGTAGAACAAAATCAGGCATTCATTGACTGTGGAAATACTGTGTTATGTTAGCGTTAATGACATAAACTATGTTCGATGTTCAAGTCTGTTGGCAATAATTATTGTGGAGAGGTAGAGATTTTTATGGCATGATAGCGATTTCTAAAAGTCTTAGGCTGTGAGTTTTTCCCTTAGCAGCGATACCCCTTTTGTAAACTTTAGTCTACCATCGCCTCAATCATCATTTTACCCTTGGCTGCGAGTCACGGCCAGTTACCAGCCCTTGGACAATGCTGAGCTTGTCAGGACTGACAGCAACCAGATAACCATTACGTGCTCAATGTCTGTGGGCCAGCAAATCCCCAATACGATGTGATGGTTAACTTTTAATTGTTCGGATCTTTATTTATAATCTAATAGAGTTTCCATCCTTTATTGTTTAAAGTGTAACTTCAGGATTATTTTGGTATTGGGTTGCTTAGTGATAGATTATAAATTCTTTTCCTATTCCTTTCTCTCACTAATTGTGTCGCTTGATTATTGGTTGAGTTGAAGGATGGGCGTAAGGTAGTATTCTCTCAAAAACTATCTAATTTTCATGTAGCCTTCTATTCTTAAACTATTATTTATGGAATAGTTTTAAGATGCGTTTCACTGAATTTGTTTTTCCCTTAAATTTTCTTGAAAATTTACTTGGGACAATTTTTAGGTGTTGTATTATCATTTAAATTCCTTTCATCTCGCATCTTACCTTGATTCATGTAGGTGGGATACAACTCAAACCCAAGGTAGTTATCCTTTAATCCACTATTGAGTGTTACATAGAGGTGCATAAATTTTATAGACCTTTCTCTAATAAAGAATTTAGGGTTGTTTAACAGGTGGGTTATTGATAACTTTTCCTGTATGGGTAGAGGGCCATTACAAGTAAAGTGTTATCAGTTATATAAATGTTGGGTTAATTATTTCTAGAAGGATTACAAGGTTGGGAAAAACCTTATCTAGTGGGAATAAATGCGATCATCCTAAGCTCCTGACGCTTCTCTTGGATTCGCATGCGCTATGCAACAGGCAATCACCTATCCTTGTTGGCATAAGTAGTTGACCTACTTATCGCCAATTTTAGATTATAGTTGACCCTTAGACTTAATAGAGAGTGGGGTGGTTGACGAAGACAATATTGGCTTACGTACTCCCTAGGTTGGCCTTCTCTTGCGTCCCTTAGACCTGTTACTTGTAGTACGAGGGTATCCTTTCGGCCAATAGTCGGCCTTAGCGGTTAGAATCGTCCAAGTCCTTGGTCCATATGGGCAGCGTTTCCCCAAGTTATTGTCGCTCCCTTCTTCTGGGGATGACATGATTCCTAGCGCAGGGATCATGGCACATCCTATTGGGTTAGCGGCGATTGATATCTTGGTCAAAGTTGGCTCCTACCGTGTGAGGGTGGTTGAGCGTCGTATGTTGACCTTGGCGCAAGGGTTGAATGCCTTCAGGTTTTAGGTCTGCGCATCTTGAGGTTCGAGTCTTGTTCATCTGGGCTGAGAGGTCGAGATGGGGATGTTGTCCCTAGCTGGTAGGCCTGGTCACATTGAGTCTGGCGGGTAGTTGCCCCCCTTGTTAATTGTGCGCATGTTTACCAGTTGTCTTAAGCCTATGTGTGGCATCTCAAGTAACTTGTTGCCTGGAATGCGTGCTAGTGTTCGACGTCAGTGGATGAGTGATTGGTTTTTGTCGTCGTCCTCTTACCTCTTAATTTTTGGAAAAAAAAAAAACGCTTTGTTGGTTGTCGTAACGATGGGGTCGTTACAACTTACTAACTTTGTTGTTATTGTTATAGTCCAATTGCATAACTTCTATACTCCAAAGAACTCTATACACATTAGAAACCTTTTCCTTTGCGTGGAAAAGCCACCAAGAGGAAAGACCGAGAAAGAGAAGAAAAATCTCCTCAGGGTTTATACTCTAATTCAACTACAACGATAGACTAAGAAGTTTGAAAAGACTTCACACTTTACAATTAAGAAGTCAAGAGTTATAAATGCAGAGATGTTTTTTTTTTCCTATTTTATTACAATATTTAAGTTTTTTAGTTTTTTCCATTCTATTATAGTATTTAAGTTAATTTAAATAAAATCTCAATTTTATATTTTTTAAATTGTATTTTTGAATGAATAAATTAAATATAAAAAAAACTAAAAAATTGAAATCTAGATTCCACTTAGACTAAAGGTTACCTACACCTAACCTGTTTAAACATAAAAATATAAACACAAATAAACCTAACGAGTTTAAACATAGAAATATAAACACAAATTATATTTGTGTAACTATTGTCAATGGACATGTACTGAGAAAAAAATCTTATCAACTTTCCCAAATGTCATCGACCGTGAAGTTTGACATTAAGGATATTAGCTCTCTTTTCTTCAAGCTACCGATTATTTGGGGAGGTTGCATAGAAGCTTCAAGCTATTGAGTATTTTCTTATTGTTTTGCTTATCCTTCCATATATATCACCTCACCTCCTTCCCTCCAAGCACTCCTTGTGTAATCACATTCCCAAAGCATTAGATTTGCTCCCATGGCTTTGATCTTGTTATTATTATTGTTTCTATCTTTCAGTGGCATTCTCCCACTTGGACAATGTCAGCCCCACCAATTTCCAAAATCAAATACCATTTTTTCTTCTTCAAGAGTTAGTCATTCTTCCATGAATATAGATGATCAGACGCAACAGAATGATTTTGTTAATGAATTACTAACGTTTAAGAGGAGCATTGTCAGTGACCCAAGCAATGTTTTGGTTGGTTGGAATTCAAGCACCAACAACAATCCTTACAACTAGAGAGGTGTTTCATGCAGCCATGGACCGACTTCAAGAGTGGAGAAGCTTAATCTCGCAGCGTCCAATCTTAGAGGCACTCTGGTTGGAGAGCTTGGCCAACTCAGGTATCTCATCCACCTTAACCTCTCTTCGAATACATTATCTGGCCCAATTCCTTCTCAGATTGGCAAATTGAGGAATTTGACAGTGCTAGATCTCAGTCAGAACCAGCTGCATGGAAACATACCGCTAGATCTTCTAACTTCATTACAAAAGTTGGTCGTGATGAGGCTTGACGATAATATGCTTAACGGAACAATTCCTTCCCAATTAGGTGATTTGAGTGAGCTTTTTCATCTAAATTTAGCAGCAAATTGGTTGTCTGAAATAATTCCTATTGAATTGGGTCAGCTGAAGAAGCTGGAAGTCCTTGATTTGTCTCAAAATAGGTTGTTGGGAACAATTTCTTCTAAATTGGGACGATTAAAAATGTTGCGTGAGTTGGCTCTGTTTTCCAACAATCTCACTCATAGAATACCTCCACAAGTAGGCTCTCTGACAAGCCTGCAAGTGTTTCTAGATGACTCCGTTGAGCATGTATATATAGAACATGGACAAATATCGTGACTTGATTAGAATGATAATATTCACTCTGTATTTCTTTTTGTGCAGTGAATGTGTAATTCTCTGCGAAATCAACTACAGACAAAATTGCCTCTGGTGGAAACACTTCACAGGATTGTTTGAATTATAGATCTTACCATCAAGTTCTATGTGAATGCTTGGTGTATTTATAGATTTCTTCCTCAAACTTCTTTAAAAAATCTATCACACAGATTGTATCTACCTAATTGAAGAATGTGGAGTCGTGTCGTTCATATATTCATATCTCTTACAATTGACTCTTATATTAGAAAATGATTGATCATTCATATCAATATGATACTTTGAATGAAACAAACTTAGATTTCCACAACGATCACATTTCTTTCCACCAACACATTTTTTTTGTAAAATAAATCATCATCTTCTCTTTCACATAGAATTTCATATATAAAAACACAGAATGTGGAAGGAGGAGGTGAACCTGGCCATAATGTTTTACCAAAATCCAAAAAATTGTCGTAATACAACTCAAATTCCACATGATAACGACAACATCAAGTGTCATGAACAGTGATGGGTCTAACAAACCATGGTTTTTGTTGCACAAATGTATTGATGAAAATTTTAACTTCTTTGTGCTCTTCTTTGAACTTATTGAACAACTCTATTTGTGTCTTTGGAAATATATGTTTTGGATGTTCTTCATATTGTTTTCGTGCTATTCTTCGTCACAACACATTCCTTGTATGTGGTGAAACACAAGATTATTCCAACCAACAATTATGGGCTAATTCTTTAACATTTTCTGCAAGTCTATCTTTGTAGGGTTGTCTAGAAATCACTATCCAACAAGCCAATTCATCATTTACATCTATTTGCAATCGAAATTTTCTATGTTTGTGCAATGTTTTTCTTGACGTTCCCATCATTTTTTCCATGTGTCGTGTCAAACGATCTTTTATATTGCTAGATGAAACAACTGTTGTTTGTATCGCTCTACTTGCAACGCGGACATCTTCTTTTCGAGATTTTCCAAAAGCTTTTAATACACTAGTTATATTGTTAAAGACATTTTGTTTCACCTTTGTATCCTTTGTCGACTTTTGAATACCGAATAATGATGTAGTTTCTTTTAACTTTCTTGAATTCATTAGACAAAGTAAAAGTTGAGCTTGTACTATTACTGATTCATTTTTGAAAAAAATATTATACATATTCTTAGTTCGATATCTTATATAATGCTTAGTTTTTTTCTTCTCAAATTTGTCAGTATCAACATTTTCTAATATTTCATCATCAATGTTGATAGATTCTCATGCATATTTCAATTTAAAGTTTATATTAAAAAACATAACCCGAACACAAATTCACTAAACTATATATACTTGAGTGTTCATATTGTATTATCTAAATTTATTTACATACCTATAGGTGATTCGTCTTCTGCTTCAATTTCGGTTTCAACGTCTTCTGCTTCAATTTTGGTTTCAACGCCTTCTGCTTCAATTTTTGTTTCAACGTATTTTTCAACATTACGAGACAAATCTATTTATGTTTTTTTGAAAAACATCAAATTTTAATTACAATCAATTATATTATTCACAATATTTTAAATTTGAATTCTATACTTTGAATTCAGTACTTTCTGAATACAGTCCCAATGTGTGTCGTGTGCTCGATCATCATATGTGCATGCATACCTGTTTGGACTTATTCTTATTGAATATCTATATTAACATTATCATCGTTTCTTTCTTCAATATTTGCACGTTCTCGTTTCTTTCTCCAATAAAGCTCTTTCCTTTGTTCTTTTTGGCTAGTATCATCTCGAGTGTGATCAAATTTTCTCTTGTGCAAACTTTTGTTTTCCATGACTTTTATAGTTATTTGTAAAAGATGTGTTCAACAAAGACTTCACCTTGAAAAAATGCTCAACATTTATCTTTCAACATATAAATTGTTATTCCAATAAAAACTTGAACAAACATCAATTACCTAACTAAAAAAAAACCAAAAAGATGATTCAAAACTTTGTTTAGATGCTCTAGAAAACCATCATGTATCGATATCGATCCTCCAATTAAGCCTATGTAACAGAGGGAAAAAATAAAGAAAAAAAAAGAATGCATCTGCAATCAGTAATAGAAATACTTTGAAATCCCTATCCCCGAGCTCATATATGTCTATCCATCTGATGAATTGTGTTAAATGTGTTCGACCGAAATCCTATTTATATAATTTGGCACGAAATGAAATGATATGATGTGTCTTTTCATTTTTTTCGATCGACGAAATTCGCTCAATAGGCTTTCGTCCGAAAGAAGTTTTTTTTGCCGAAAACCTTGGAAATCATTCAGTTTTGATGGTTTCCATTAGAATTTAGTCTTTCGACTGAAATAATATGTTTTTGGTCGAAAACACGAAATTGGGACTGAAAACAAAAACTCGAGAATTGCCCCAAGCTTACTTGAACGTCAGAGATTGCAGACTCTTGCAAATACTGAGAATTTGGTTTCAAAAATGACACCGGCATTTCCAAAATTGAATCTACTTTCAATTCCTATATTTTGTTTTCATTTTCTTTATTTTTATCTAATTTTATTTAATTTGAAAAAAAAAAATCACTGCATCATATTTTTAGCAAACATTATGATTCAGTGAAATTAAATATCGATGTCTCTAAAAGTATACAGTGAAAACTTTAGAATATCGATGTCTCTAAAAGTATACAGTGAAAAATTTAGAAAAAATTATATTCATAATCCTTACGTTGTTCTTTTCAAAAGGGTATATTTAGATTTTAGTTTTAAGTAAAAATTAAGATAGATACAAGGTGTAAAAAAACATGTGTTTAAGCTTGGTCAACTTCAAAAAATTATAGAAATTGAAATATTCATCAGTTAGATTCAAAATTATAGTCATAATAAACTAGAGTCTCTATAGATTGTTGCAGTATATTTCGTTTCTTAAAAACATTTGTTTAATAATAGATACATTGTTGTAGGAAAAATTAACTCATTATCATTCCTTTCATGTTTAAGGAACATATTGTTAAACAATTGTCAAATTGACATATCAAATCATGATAAAAAATTTTGAAAAATAGTAGTTGGAAAGCTAACAAAATTCTTCACAAGTTTTGTTTTTATGTAAAGTGAAATTCTAAATAAAAAAAATATTTTTGTATGCCGAAAGTTGAAGAATTTTTTTTCTCATAAAACAAGCAAAAGTGTAACCCATTTTCATAATTTCACCCATACCCAGTTTACAAGAAATGATACCCAATTTAAATCGTATTAAGAAGTGATACCCAATTTAGATCCTATTAAAAAATGATACCCAATTTATTTAATCAAATAGAATAGAGTGCATATACAAAAAAAAAAAAAAATGATTCAAAACACAATAAAGATCCTATTAAGAAATGATACCTAATTATTTGACCAAATTACCCTTTTTTGACCAAATATATTTTAAAGTGAAAGAACATGTTTTTCTTAACTTTTTATTTCAAAACATTTTAATGTGAAAAGTTTCATTTTCAATAAATAATTGGTAAATATTTCATCTTTATTTTTTAAAGCTTTTTATTTTAACATTTTATTTCAAAACATTTTAATGTTAAAAGTTTCGTTTTCAATAAATATTTGGTAAATATTTCATCTTTATTTTTTAAAGCTTTTTATTTCAAAACACTTTAATGTCAAAATTTTCCTTAAAAAAATATTAAGTAAATATTTCATCTTTATTTTTTAAAGTTTTTTATTTCAAAACACCTTGATGTCAAAGTTTTCCTGTCAAAAAAATATCTCACAAATTCAACATATAGATTTTTAAAAATTTTCATCTCAAAACACCTTAATGTTCTCATTTGACAAAATGTTCTACAAAATGAACAATTAAGTTTTTTTAAAAACCATTAATATCAAAATACCAACATTAATATCAAAACACCAATTTTAATGACAAGATTGATGTGACAAACTATTCTACAAAATAAACAATTTTTTTTTTAAAATTATTAATATCAAAATACCTCAATGTCAAGATTGATTTGACAAAATATTTTACAAAATGAACAATTAATTTTTTTAAAAACCATTAATATCAAAATACTTTAATGTCAAGATTGATTTGACAAAATGTTCTACAAAATGAACAATTAATTTTTTTGTAAAACCATTAATATCAAAATACAAGATTAATTTCATAAAATGTTCTACAAAATGAACATTTTTTTTTTTTTTAAACCATTAATATCAAAATACTTCAATTTCAAGATTGATTTGACAAAATGTTTTACAAAATGAACACTTTTTAAAAAAAAAAACCATTAATATCAAAATACCTTATGTCAAGATTAATTTGACAAAATGTTCTATAAAATAAACAATTAATTTTTTTTAAAAACCATTAATATCAAAATACCTTAATGTCAAGATTGACGTAATCAATGTCTTCAAATGCTTTCCAACTATTTCATAAATCTATAAATATTTATGTAATGATAAAAATTAAAATAAATTTATTAAATAAATCAATAAAATAAATTTATAAATATATAATTTTTTAAAATAATTTAAAAAATCTCATATATATATATATAATCAAATTCAATAAAATTATAAACAACTTTATTTTATTTTAAAGTAAAATTATAAAAACTTTATCTCAATTTAAAAAAATACCATTTCAACAAATTGAATTTATCTACTTTCTCAAGAATTTTTCTATGTACTAACTTTGTTAGTGTTATAGTCCAATTGCATAACTTCTATAATCCAAAGACCTCTACACACATTAGAAACCTTTTCCTTTGCCTGGAAAAGCCACCAAGAGGGAAGACCGAGAAAGAGGAGAAAATTCTCTTGAGGCTTTATACTCTAATTCAACTACAACGATAGACTAAGAAGTTTGAAAAGACTTCATACTCTAAAATTAAGAAGTCAAAGAACATGTTTTTAAAGAAGTCGGCTTTATACTCTAATTCAACTACAACGATAGACTAAGAAGTTTGAAAAGACTTCATACTCTACAATTAAAAAGTCAAAGAACATGTTTTTAAAGTGAAAGAACATGTTTTTGATTTTTAAAGAAGTCAAAGACCAAATATATTTTAAAGAACATGTTTTTAAAGTGAAAGAAGTCAAAGATCAAATATATTTTAAAGTGAAAGAACATGTTTTTTTTCTAACTTTTTATTTTAAAACATTTTAATATAAAAAGTTTCATTTTTTTCATTTTTTATTTTAACTTTTTATTTCTAAACATTTTAATGTCAAAGTTTGATTTTCAATAAAAAAAAAAATTTGGTAAATATTTCATCTTTATTTTCTAAAGCTTTTTATTTCAAAACACTTTAATGTCAAAATTTCCCTTTCAAAATAATATTAAGTAAAAATTTCATCTTTATTTTTTACTTTCCCAAATGTCATCGAACATGAAGTTTGACATTAACGATATTAGCTCTCTTTTCTTCTAATAGGAGGCTGCATAGAAGCTTCAAGCTAATGAGTATTTGCTTTTTGTTTTGCTTATCCTTCCATATATATCACATCACCTCACCTCACCTCACCTCCTTCCCTCCAAGCACTCCTTGTGTAACCACATACCCAAAGCGTTATATTTGCTCCCATGGCTTTGATCTTGTTATTACTCCTTGTGTAACCACATACCCAAAGCGTTATATTTGCTCCCATGGCTTTGATCTTGTTATTGTTATTGTTTCTGTCTTTCAGTGGCATTCTCCCACTTGCGCAATGTCAGCCCCACCAATTTCCAAAATCAAATACCATTTTTGCTTCTTCAAGAGTTAGTGATCCTTCCATGAATATAGATGATCAGACGCAACGGAATGATGTTGTTAATGCATTACTAGCGTTTAAGAGGAGGATCGTCAGTGACCCAAGCGGTGTTTTGGCTGGTTGGAATTCAAGCACCAACAGCAATCCTTGCAACTGGAGAGGTGTTTCATGCAGCCATGGACCGACTTCAAGAGTGGAGAAGCTTAATCTCGCAGCGGCCAATCTTACAGGCACTCTGGCTGGAGAGCTTGGCCAACTCAGGTATCTCATCCACCTTAACCTTTCTTCGAATACATTCTCTGGCCCAATTCCTTCTCAGATTGGTAAATTGAGGAATTTGACAGTGCTGGATCTCAGACGGAACCAGCTGCATGGAAACATACCGCTAGAGCTTCTAACTTCATTACAGAAGTTGGCCGTGATGAGGCTTGACGATAATATGCTTAACGGAACAATTCCTTCCCAATTAGGTGAGCTGAGTGAGCTTTTGCATCTAAATTTATCAGCAAATTGGTTTTCTGAAATAATTCCTATTGAATTGGGTCAGCTGAAGAAGCTGGAAGTCCTTGATTTGTCTCAAAATAGGCTGTCGGGAACAATTCCTTCTGAATTGGGACGATTAAAAATGTTGCGTGAGTTGGCTTTGTTTTCCAACAATCTCACTGGTAGAATACCTCCACAAATAGGCTATTTGACAAGCCTGCAAGTGTTTCTAGCTTACAACAACCATATCAGTGAAAGCATACCTCCTCAGGTCGGTCAACTCAAACGTCTTCAGAATTTAAATCTGGGAAATAATAGCATTTCCCAAGAGTTGCCTGCTGAACTCGGGAGGCTTGTGAACCTTGACTTCCTGGATCTCAATCTTAACAAATTAGGAGGCAATATTCCTTCCTTCCTAGCCAAGCTGACCCTCCTGACATACTTAGACCTGTCTAACAACCAGTTCTCTGGCCTTGTTCCGCCCTTTCTAGCAAATTGTTCGATGTTGAGATATATAAAGCTAGACAACAATTCTTTGGTCGGGGAGTTTCCTGCTGAAATAGGGCTGTTAATGAACCTGCATAGCTTGTCTCTTTCCCGAAACAAGCTCACCCGAGTCCATCCTTCTCTAACGTTCAATAATCGTACCAGTGTGGTACTGATAAATTTTTGTTCTAATTACTTGAGTGGCGCACTACCAGAAAGCTGGGGACAGAACCGGAACCTGCGCGTCATAACAGTGGGTTATAATCGATTACAAGGAAATTTACCGGATTGGCTTTGGGATCTCAGCAGCCTGCAACTTATGGATTTCTCCAACAATAAATTCTCTGGTAACATCCCCCCAAAGATTGGTCTGTTGCAAGCTCTAAGAAAACCCGGTGCAGCAAAGTCTCAGCCGGAAACGCTGTGGCAGGACAAACTCATATTGAATTTCAAGGGAGGGGAGCTCTTTTACACCTATTTCTTTTCGACGCAGGCATTTTTGGATCTATCCGGAAATCAACTAAGTGGGCAGATTCCTTCTGAATTGGGATTGTTGAGTAGCCTTAGAAATTTGAACCTTTCCAACAACAGTCTCAGTGGCAATATCCCGCTTGCACTTGGTAATTTAACCCTGCTGGAATCGCTGGACTTATCGATAAATCTTCTGGACTGTTGAAAACGGTGACAACAAACTCACCCGTGAATAGAAATAATCCATTGTAACTAATCCATCTAAATTAGAATATGGATTTTTCTAAATTAGAATAGGATGTTTCTAATTAG
>JZKD02S1688299.1:361820-372197 GCA_000966675.3 Picea glauca | reverse complement strand
CCGGTGGGATTTAATTCGCTGGCAGAATGGGTGAAATGGTGTTTGCAGGGTGATCAGTTCCCTGAGATTATTGTGGCGGAAGTGATTGATCCTTCACTTTCACAAGCAATGGACGAAGAAGCAACCGAGGCAGCTGCGGATTCGATAATGGAAGAAATTCTAGCAGTGCTGAGGTTGGGAGTTGTGTGCTGCCGGAGCTATCCAAAGGAGAGGCCTCCCATGAGTGCAGTGCTGGACATGTTGACGAATATAAAGAAGACTAAGCATGCCAATGCCAATCCCAATCCCATTTTGAGCGTCTCTGCTCCAACGACGACGGGGTCAATACTACGCTATCTTGAAAAGTAATTCCTACTCCTAGTCGTTATCCTGACATCATTATTAGTTGTAGACAATATCATATACATTCAGGGCTTGTTTTCAGAATAAATGCAACCGGTAAGCAACAAATCGTTATCCTGACATCATTATTAGTTGTAGACAATATCATATACATTCAGGGCTTGTTTTCAGAATAAATGCAACCGGTAAGCAACAAATTTATTTTCTCTTTCAATTTGATTAGCTGTCTCACTGACATCTGCGGTTCACATGCTACAGCGAGGAGAAGGGACAGAGGAGAGACACAAGCACTTCATCTGAGTGAGCAATCGCCGTCTAATGAGACTCTCCACAGTTCAGTAGACCCCGTTTCAGGATGATCATTATCATGAAAATAAACGTAGTAGGTTAGGTTTAAAGTATGTTATTTTTAAAGTTACTCTGACTATGTTTATATATATATATATATAAAAGTTGATATTGAGTTTCAAGGAAAATATAGGTTTATATTGAGATGATGTTGAAAACAAGGGTTGATATTGAAAATATTATGGTTTTTTAATGCCTACATCATTCCAATGAAGTGGACTTCAGCATAGTATGTAGAAGTCCTCCATTTGAATATTTTATGGTTTTCTATATAGAGGAAAGTTTGAACATACCTCTTTTTTTTTTGTTTCTCTCTTTCTTTTTGTTGGATGGTCGCATTACTTTTATATTTGTTTCAAGTTATTTTGCATAATAATATCTATTAGTATTATTAATTATTTTTGTATTTTTATGGATAGTGTTATTTAGAGGGTAGGAAAATTCTATAAAATCTTAACACAATTTTAAAATGAGAGAGTAATAATTATAGTTATCATTGCACAATCGTGTAGAGAGTAATAATTATGTTCATCATTGCATAATCATTGATCAATATCATACAATAATATTTTAAAATCAAATAAAATATTCCATCCCTTTAAGGGTTTTGATAGTATTAATATTTATGTATTGCATCAAAATTATTGGTTGAAATGGATGAAATCACTTGTGATTCTTGAATTGACATAATTACCTTTCTCGAATTATTAGTGCTTTAGAATCCCCAGTGCTTCCTGAATTAATGTATTTTGAAATCGAAAGGGCAATTACATGTACTACAAAAGTTCAAAAAAAGGGATTTAATTTGAAAATCAAGAACAATCTAAGAATTGGAACCCATCCACACAAATGTTCAAATAGCGAGGCCTCAATTTGGTAGCCGATGTCGATTATAAAATCACGACTAGAGACGAGGTGAAATAATGAAGAGAGGTCTTGATTTGAGAATCGTGTTGATCATGAAGTTAGGCTAAAAAAGGTTTCGAGCAAAACTTCGTTAAATTTGGGAACATGTTCAAAGTTCAAACCATGGGTTAACAAGAGGCTTGATTGGAAAATCAAGTTCAATTCGGAAATCGAGAGGGATTTCAAGTACCAAAACTAGATGAATGACTCAATCAACAGAGCGGGCTAGATTTCGAAGTCGAAGAAATTTGAAAAGGTGAAAGGAACAAGGCCCAATAACAACATCAAATTTTGGCTTTGAGAAGGAAGAATTCAAATTTGAACTCATAACAATTAGGATCGGTTCATAAAAGTGTTCGAGTAGGCAAGTCCCAATTTGGTAGTTGAGGAAAGATCATAGATGAACTTGTGAAGGGAGACCCCAATTTGAGAATTGAGTTGATCATGAACTCGAACTTAAAAAAAATTGAGAAGGACTTCATCAAAATTTCAATTTGGCAATCAAGCCCGATTATAAAATCAAGAGAGAGATTGAGCATTGAAAACAAATGAATGACCCTATCAACAAATCAGGCCCAATTTAGAGATAGAGGAAAAATTAAAATGAAGTGAAAAGGTGAAGGGGAAATGCCTCATTATGACGAGTCAAACTTAAAAGGAAGGACTCAAGTTTGAACTAAGTTAAATTGAAAATCGACTGTGGAAAAAGTAGTTAAAGTAATGGAAGGATAAGAAACCAAGTTATAATCAAGCAAGTGAGACATGAAGTCTTCTTTGACTTAAATCCATTTCTGAAAGAATGATTAGGGTTTTGAAGAAAACGAAGAAATAATGTCTATACAAAGCCAAAATAATAATAATAATCTATTTTTAAGGTCACAGCCAAGCCAGCACACCAAGTTGGTGTATGAGACCCCCTTGTTTGTGGGATAAGGGACCCCCCTCCGCCCAGCGATTTGACTGGTAAAGTCTATGAAGGTATACATACCCTACCCCCCTCTGGATTTGAACCTGTGACCTCTTAAGAGGAAACACATGTTCTTAACCATTAGGCCCACTCATAAATCATATTCAAACTAAAAAGAGAAAGGAGGATCCCCAAGTTTTGCTCAAAACTATAGGGGGTTGTTGAGGGCTCAAGAGATGGAAACCCAATGTTTGAGCTCATGAATGACTAAACCATTACTATTCAATCATATCTTTTAACATGAAGCCTAAATTTTTAGGAAACTCGTACCTTATAATTCTAACAAATGTATTATTCAATTTCTTATTGCATAATATGAACCTAGAGTGTCCCAATCATACATATTTATTGATTTAGTAGATTTTATGGAAGATAGAAAGTATGGAGTTGATTTCCTTTAAATATTCAATTGATGTTTCGAGTAATAATGATAATCACAAGCTTTTACTTAAATGGGGTTGAAAATTTGAGTGAATATGTTGTTTCACTTTCCTATGGTGTTGCTTGTTAATAAGATGCTCCACATGGTTAGAAGAAGCAGCTTCTTTTGTAGCCATATAAAGTAACTACATGTTAGTGAGTCAATAACATGGCACATGGGGTTCACCTTAAAATCAAATCAATTATTCCATCAAACTCATTTTATAAAGTCAAATTATTCTAGGCTTTGAGAGTAAAAAGATTAAATTTAGATGCATGTATTGCGTCAAACTTGAGTTTATATTTCGAACTCAAAAGGGAAATTGGATGTATTACCAAAGTTTGAAAAAAGTGGGGATCTAATTTGAAAATCGAGACCAATGTAAGAAGTAGTACCCGCTCACACAAATTTTCAAGTAAGAAGGCCCCAATTCAATAGTCGAGGCCAATCATGAAATTGGGACTTCACCATACAAGTATTTGGGGAGGGAGGCCCAAATTTGGTAGTCAGGGCCAATCACAAAATAAGGACAAGGGAAGATGTGAAGTAGTGAAGAGAGGTCCTAATTTGAGAATCATGTCGATCATGAAATTAGGCTAAAAAGGGTTTCAACCAAAACTTCATCAAATTTAAAAGCAAGTTCAAAGTTTGAACCATGGGTTGACAAGATGTCTGAATAGAAAATCAGATTCAATTTAGATATCAAGAGGAATTTCAAGTACCAAAAGTAGACGAATGACTTGATTAACAAATTGGCTCTGATATCAAAGTTGGAGAGAAATTATAAAAGGTGAAGGAACAAGGCTCGATCACAACGTCAAACTTTGGCTTTGAAAAGGAAGAACTTGAATTCAGACTCTTAACATTCAGGATCCATTCATAAAAGCATTCAAGTAGGAAGGTCTCTATTTTCTAGTTGGGTTCTATTGTTCCAGAGTCTGTACTTAAGGCTTAGAAGTACAGTGTCTAGGCCTCCGAAAGTGAGTGAGAGGTAAAGAAGGAAGAAGTGTCAACCTTTGGCAAGGGAAGCTAGGGCAGATTTCTAGGTTGTCATTGTCTAGCTTCCAACTGTTCCTGGATGTTTATATCCCTTTCAATCGCAGCCCACAAATGCTCAAGTTCCACCCGGGTAGTGGTTGTATTAAGAATGGTATCGAAAAGGTTCAAGGCAATATGAGTTTGGTCTGATAGTCCACGTTCGATATTAGGCTGTCTTGTCACAGGGACAGTCATAGAGGAACAAAGAAATGAGAAAAGTTTCTAGGTTTTTGTGATGATGTCTCCATTTTGGTCGTATAAAGGAGGGCTTAAAACTCCTGTAATGAAGATAGGGTGAAAACCAAAGGCCATTTCCCGTAACTGAGTTATATTTTAATAAATGTGCATGAGATGTAAGAAAAAATTAAGTTGTCTATTATGTGAGGCTCCTATCAAGGGAGAATCTCACTTGTAAACAGAAGAAGAAAAAGATAAAGAAATAATCTGATGAAGCATGTAATATATATAGAAATCTGAAATGTTCACTGGTCTTGTATCTGCTAATAGCCGATACAGAGGAAAAATGGTAAACAATATAGAAAACTAAAATTGATTCACTATAGTAGAATTTTTACTAATTTATAGCGAAACATTCATCATATACATATAGGAAATGAGGTTAAATATGAAATACAAGGAAACAAACTCATAACACAGTCGTGAAGGAATTGAGAATCTTCGTATTTGTTTTATATTGATTCTTGGGAGAAAAACCTCTATTACAATCAACCCAAAAGGTCCAACCTTTGTTCCTTCCTTCTACTGTATATTTATACAGATTTACATATGATGGAATCTCAATCGTTCCAGGATTTTCAGTTACAACAAGAAGGAGATCAATCGTTTCATTTCTTTATCTCTGTCTTTATTTGGTACCAAAAGCTTGCCCCCTCGCATGCTCGGTGCAAGTGACACATTTTTCCACCAGCCGAGATATCAACCTAGAAGGTTCCGCTTGACAATTGGCCTAAAAAATATAGCAATCTTTGACTAATTGTGGCAACCTCTCTTCCATTTGTCGGTCTAGGGTGTCGATAGCACATAATCGCACACTTGGTTTAATAATCCATTTATCTATTTGAACTATGTCTGCCAGAGTTACTTGCGAGACTTCGGTCGAATCTCTTTCTTCTTTCTCATTTACATCAAGCGAGAGTTTCGCTATATTCATTTGGCACAGTGTCTCAGCATTGCTCTCGCTATCAATGCCTAATAGATTTCCATCTATAGAACTGAAAGCCTCTTCACAGGATTTCCTTACCTTCTTGGCTTGCAGTTTTCCTTCTAATATGTTGCATTCCCATTCTTTCAACAAAATACTACCTCGGGTTTGTTCCGAAGTGGAAAAATTGGAACTATTTCCTGATTCTCTGTTTGTTGTAGCTATTACAGCCTCTTGAAATGTGACCCGAGCTGCTCCAGCTTCTCTCTCTCTAACAGATAAGTTTTCCAATACTTGATCAACAAGTAAGCAGTTGTCCTGAATCATCTCTACCTTGGCAAGTAAACTTCACTGGGCTGCAGATACTCTCCTCCAAATCTCCATAGCCTGGGACTGGAATATCCCGATATTTATAACTTGGCTTTTGACGAATTATAATCTAACCTATAGTTTCCCTATCAAGTCTCTTTGTTGGCCTACCTATATTTGGCTGGTCTAAGCCACCAACTCTGCTTGTTCGAGCTTAGCTTTGAGCATCTTGATTTCCTTTTTATCGGCCATTCTTGCTTGTTCGATTCCTGTGTTCGCCTGGTCTTTGGTAGCTTCCTCTGCAGTGGCTAGTTTAGTTTCCAATGTTTTGATGAGGTGATTTTTTTGCTTCAGCTGATTTTTCAAAACCCCGACTGAATATTGGTTTGTCGTAGCAAACGCTCCTAATGTTCCAGCTATTTCTATCGCAAACTCATCTTTCTTCATATCTTTCATGTTGGTCAACACCTTGAATCTCTTGGTCGGTGATCCTGCTTCTTGATAGAATTCTCTTTTTACCACAACCTTTCTTTTTTTATCAAAAAAGAACTCATTTGGAGGGAGCTCTTCCACACTTATAGGCCTTAATTCTTCACTGAAAATCCACTCTGCGTATGTGGTCCCTTTAGTGGACTATAGGGGGTTAATGGAGGCGATGGGATTTCCAACCTACTTCAACGATTGGCTCAGGGTGACAACTGGAGTCCGTTTTTTCGGCAGATTGGGGGTCTGCGCTTCTTGTTTCGGGACCTCAATCTGCTCTTCCCTATCCTGGTGTTCTTATTTTTTGGGTGCTGAATCTTTGGAGCCTTCGGCTTCTTTTTGCTGCACTTCTGCTGTCATTGGATTCTCACCCCACAATACTGGGGGAAGATAACTCCATTGATGTTCTTGAAATTTTAAAACATCGGCCCTCTCTTCGAGTGTCAGAGCTTGTATCTGAGCCAAAACCTCAGCATAAGATCTCGTGCCTCGAAAAATTTCATCCGAGGGCGAATTTTCGTGCTCGAACCTTTTAAGTCCACAACTGGCCAAGTGATTACTTACGACCCTATGTGGATCATGCTTCTTGAATTCGACATGAACCAATTTCAAGTCTTCCAGGGCTGCTGCCTCAGCTTTAGCATGCCCAAAATCTAATAAAGAATAAGAATTTAAATGAATAGGAAAAAGTGGCCATACCTTCTTAGAATATCCCTTAAGTTCCTTGCTTACGCCACCAAGTATGGTTTGCCTGGCGATCTCACGACAAGCCAGCCTATCAGGTATGAATAATGGTAAGGCATGTGGAGGAACAGAAGCGCCGAAAACCCTGAGATATGAAAATTTTTCTTCCACGTACCAGTCGGCTATACTGCTTAGATTTACTGTGATACTGTCTAAGATCTTGGGTGGCGGGTGGCCGAAGATAGTGACATGCAGCGGTACCATTACCCAGTTAAATATTTCATACACAAAATCTGAAGCTTTGTTTTCCCATAGCTTTGCATAGTAGACGTGGATGGGCTCAGCCTCCGATGGAGTCCAGCTCCAACTCATTAAGGGAAAAGGAATTAGAAAACACACGGCGTCCATAATATATGCGGACATAAAGAATGAATCGATCTTCCCGCTCGCCCTCTATGCTCGATATTCAGTAACCTGACTAGTCAAACTATCAGACAATAGTTTAGCCCAATCGAAAGAACAGCCTTCGGCGTCTGTATGTATTAGAGGCACCCACTGAAGGAAAAACTGTGTGGTGTCCTCTCTTCCATATAATCTGTAGGTCATCATAGCTACATATTTAAACTTTGGTTCCAAAGAAGAGATCAAATAGACACCATTATTGTCCGCCCTGAACTTCGCAAGGTGTGAAACCCAATCTTTGATTAAATCGGACATACTCTTGTCATACTGCACACATTCCTTATGTTTAAAATTATCCACGAATTCGGCATTGTATGAAAAGTCTGACACGGTCGGCAACTTGTACATAGCCTGCAATTGTTCCGGTCTGAAAGTTCCAATGGTGACCCTCTGCTCATTGACGATGGTTTTGGTTGGTATATCTACATGGTCTAATGCCCACCTGACCATATCGTAGTAAGGGAGCAGTCGTGGCCTAGCCGCTACTTTATGCATCTCAGCCTGGATGACGGTCTTATATTTGGTGGCCATGTCGTCTTTTTCATTGTCACTAGAATCATCCGAACAATCTACCAATTTGGACTGTAGAATCTCAGAAATATATGACTAGGTCCTAACAGAGTCGACACTTTGAGGTGAAGTATCAGAAACATTGTCTGAACCTTGTCCTGAAACCTCAACATTGGCTTTGGACGCTTTTCGCGGGGCCATGGAGGGGGATTCTGCTTTAGTTCTTCTATAATAAAAATATGTATACATACAGAGATTAGTTCGCTTGAGAAAATTTGCTCCGCGTAGAATAGAAATGAAATTTGTGACAACAAATAAAAGATCTATATCTTTGACCATTTAAATCTTGGTTGTCCTCAGGAACATAAAGGTAAAATCATTATTAAATATAAATTTAGCAAAAAAAAACAAATTCTTACTTGTCAATTCGCCTCGGTTCTAATTAATGTCATACATTTTGACAGTTCGTAATGCAAGTTGGTGCAAGGAAAATTTAAAATTGCCTCATAGACTGTGCATATTAATTTTCGTATTAAAACACAGGAAATGTTGGCTTAGCTTAATTAATCAGTATTTCTTAAACATTAATTAATCTTTCGGCATTCGCTTCATCGGGAGTTTTCACTCTAACCCTTCAAGCCTCTAAAACCCGAGATTGCGATAATTAGTTTTAGTTAATAAACATGTAACCAGGATTAAGCGTTTAATTAATCATGTTTTAATTTATATCGTGACTTCACGACTCAGGGATTCAAAGGTATAGCTTCCGAGAGGAGCGTATGCCGAGTTGCGAAATCGCGAGGTCGTGATGATGTGATTTATTTGAAAAAGAAGATAAACCGGATTAAGTGTTTAATTAATCACGTTTTTATTTACATCACGAATTCTTGACTCAGGGCTTAGAAGGTATAGCTTTGAGGGAAAAACATGTCGAGTCATGAATTCCCTACAGAGCTTAACCACGGCTAAACTTTTTACCTTTAACATTAACCCGAGTTACTAAAACAATAGTCTTGCGGTCTTGGTTATCGAGATTATAACATTAAGAATTTTGGAGCTAGCAAACGTCGAGACGGGAAATCCCGATGATACTTAACTGCGGTTTAGATTATCTTTACTCTCGGTACTGACCTGGGTAAAATTTTAAAACTACTTCATCGTTTTGCTTCTCGGGGCTGGTAAACTATGTGATCTATAACTCTCGACATGCGACATCCCGAGGTATAAAAGCGGAGATTCGTTTAAAAAAAAAAAAAAAAACTTGACTTACGAGTATGATAACCATCGATTCTTGTGTGATGAGACTTTTGATATTTTGGGGAAAATAAAGGAAAAGACGAAAACCAGCTTTCGACTTCAAGCATTAAGAAATAAAATTTAAAAAAGGCTAAAAACAAAGGCGGCTCCAACATAGGCTCCAACTAGGGATCATGTTTTCCTGCAAGACGGGAAGAACAGTAGAACACGTGCCTATATTGGGTAAATGGAGTCAATGGATTTAATCCAAGGAAAATGTTCCTTGATACAAAAAGGGAAAGAGACTTCATTTTTTACTTGTGAAAATCTTTTCAAAACTCGGATACTTTTTAAACTTAGTTGTAGTCCCTTTCACGACTTTCTCCTTCTCGTTATTGAATTCAGGTCTGCATTAAGACAATCAAAATAGTGCTAGGAGACCCAACAGATCTTGTGGCTATTGGCTTACATCAAAAGAAACAAATTATATGTTTTTAATCAGGAAGCCATGTCTAAACTTGGGATGTAGATTGGGTTTTGAAAAAATTGGTTACCGGAGCAGAGTGATATTCATGTATAACAACCTTACAGATATCTAAGATATCGCTTCACTACCAGCGAGCCTGTTTAGTACCTCGATGAAGTTATATGGCCCCTTTTACTGAATTTCCTTTCACCACTTCGAAATATATTTATGCATTTAAATGCTGAGACAAGGGAAATCATTTCTGAATTTCCTTTCACCATTTGTCTTATAATTTTGTTTTTTAGAGTGTGAAGTGGGGGCAATCAGTTTGTATGAGGGCTGATATCTGTGTAATATTTTTCATTATAGGTTTGTCAACTTACTTTGATTACTCGGTACCAACCTTCCCTTAACTTTCACAACACCTTCGTTCGCAGGGAGAAAGGGAAAAATTAATTTTTGGGGGTTTTCTATTTGAGCAAGTCTCAATCCTTTGAAACTGTTGAAAAACCTAGAAAAGTCAGGATCAACTTAAGCATAACTTTGTTTAGTAAGGCATCGAGGAGTTGTGAAGACCAGCTTACTTTTCACAATCTGCTTTGAAGCTTTCAAGTTTAAAACGTAATCTCTTCTCCCTATGTATGAAAAAACGCCAAGATGATGTCTTTTCAAAAAGGTAAATCTGAAAACAGAAAAGGGTGACAGATAGAGATCTGTAAACTGAAAGATAGGGGTCAAAAATCAAAACTGACTCTTGAAGTTCTTTTTCGGAGACGCTTTACTTTGAGTGACTTATTTATTTCATCTTATTCTTTCATAAATGCTTAACCATGGAAATGTTCTTTTATTTATTAGTTCAGACGATGTTGTTGTATCTTATGAGGTTATATTGGTTTCCTTTGAGAGCCCTTCAAGATAAGTCCTTTAGGAGTTCTTACCTTTACCTTACCGTTTCATTTTCCTTCCAAAATATAAAAAATCTTTTCTATCACCTTTTTAAGCCAATTTAATTTTCGATACACAACTTTCTGTTTACTTCTCCT